>SJYC01108577.1:0-25471 GCA_006408675.1 Madoqua kirkii
GGAGGAGAAGGGGACGATAGAGGATGAGATGGCTGGATGGCATCACCGACTTGATGGACTTGAGTTTGAGTGGACTCCGGGAGTTGGTGATGGACATGGAGGCCTGGTGTGCTGCAACTCATGGGGTCGCAAGAGTCGGACACAACTGAGCGACTGAACTGAACTCAACTGATTATGATTACAGCTCCTTAGTGTTAAAACTTTCACAACTCTCTATCACCAAGAGAATTAACAAAAACCCCAGCTGTCAAGACCCACCACAGCAGATTCCCTCTCCCTCCTTATATCTCCCTCCTTCTCAGGATGAACCAAGTATTCTAAACATAAGTCTTTTGATTAATCTTAAAACACATGATGTCAATTCCCACCCCTTTTATTTTTGTTCATATCATCCTGAAATAGACCTGTCTGCCTCCCAGCTCAGCCTATCTAAATTCTATCCTTTCATCACACAATAATATATTTGTAGAATCTACTGTGTGCTCACAAGGCTAGACACAGGCCTCAGGATGGCTGCTGAAGGTCATACAGCCCCCATTAGGGGCTGTTAAGGGTGCAGGTTGGAGGTCACATGACCCAGCCTAAGCCAATGAGCATGGTTTTAAGGATTTCACTAAGTCCCAGGGGAGACAAAGTTGTACTTTTCTCCTTGGATCTCCTGCTGGAAAGGAAATGCCAGAGAACAGAGAAAGGCCAACTCAGAAACTGTTTGCCTGTCCTGATCTTCCCTTTAAACTTTCTAGTTACATGAGCCCATTAATTTCCTTTTTTGGCTAGCCTGAGTTTGTTTTTTCTCCTTTGAACTCAGAAGAATTGTGATCAATACCAATATGAATAGTAGCTCCATTTGAATGTGAAAAACATTTTTTAATTGCTTTACATGTATATCTTTTAATTTGCCACTTTTACAGTCATAGATCTGCTAAGAACCAGAGAGGCTTGATAATTTTCTCAAGGTTGCACAGTAGTGCCAGTGTCAAAGGCCAAGACTCCCAGCTTAATGCTCCATTACCACCATCAGTATTGGAGCCACTGACCGAAGTGGACGGCTTTGAGGCATAGGAAGGGTTGCCTGTCTTCTAATGCCGTGTTTTCAAGAACTGCCTTAGTTGAAAGGGGCCTCATAGCAATTCTCCACAGCCCCGAGGAGTGCACAGTTAAAAAGCTCACCTCCCGCTGCCCTTCACTCACCCTGGCAGCCAGGCCAGACTCATAATGAATGGCCAGTGAGAAGTACACTGAAGTCCAACATGAATCAATGAGAGCACTAATGAAATTGCTTCAAGTTCTAGAGCAGAAGGTAAGTTGAATACAGTTCAGAGATGTACAACCCTGTGCCCTTCCAAGTTCCCAGAGAAGAAAGGAAAATACACATGGGTAGCAGGTGGGGAGAACAGGTGCAAAGCAACACATACTTCTTACAATGACTTTAAACATGTAATAGTCTCTCAGACCGTATTGTTGGAGAAAGCAACAGAAGTGATTTTATAGATAACGGAAACTCAGTCTAGTTTTTCACCATTAGTATTTTTGGATGAAACGCTGGACATTTCAGTGTGCTATTAAAAGAGCTTCCTGAATATTATTTTATCATGACTTCAGGTTTAGAGGTTATTAGGAAGTAGAGAGTATCTGTTAAAAAGCATAGGTAAAGCCACACTGCCTAGGTTTGTATCCTGGTTATACAATTTTCCAACTGTTGTGACCTTGGGCAACTTAATTAACCTCTCTAAGCTCCATTCTCCACATCTGTAACATTAACACAAGGATAATAACAGGACCATTCTCATTTAAGTGTCAAGAGAATTAAATAAGTAAAATGCTTAGCCCTGTGCCAGTAAAAAAAAAAAAAAATAGCCCTTTTTTGTCATTATAACTAATATAATTGTTAACGTTATTTTATGTCATCAATTATTATTTTTTTGGTAAAACAGTGATTTCGTTAGAATCTTCGGGCATATAGGTAGGTTTATGCCATCCCTAGATGATCCCCAGGCTGCTTTATAATTTTTTTCTCTGCTTTGCATAGTTCTTTTGACTCTGCACGTTTTCAGACTGAGCCATCACTGTGGTCAGCCTGGACATTATTTACATTCTGCTCACAATTCACAATATAGCCAAGCTTGTGAAAATTAGGTGTGAAACAAGACAATCATTGGCTTTGCAGTAACTTTCTCGGCCACTAGAGGTCTACCTGCTATTTAGAGGCTCACTGCCCTGCTGGGTTTCCCAGAAGTGTGCTGGTATCTCCTGACTTTCATGTTTAAACAGACCAAACCCCATTAGATAGTGCAGTGATTTCCTTAACTTGGTATTCAGAGCTCTGCCCAGTGGGGTTCAGATCTATATTTCTAATCTCCTAGTCCACTATTTACCATATTCAAATCATCAGCCCCAGACAAAGCATATTCTACTGTTGCCCATGTCAGCCTTGGGCTTCTTCATCTTTGCGCATCTTTGCGCACTCTTTGCCCCCACTGATAGTCAAATGGCACCCACCACACCCACACTCACACCCACACAGCCTCCAGTGGTCTTTCCATCTACCCAAATTTTTTTCATCCTTCAAAGAACTCGTCAAGGTACACCTGCACTTCAGCTTACCTAGCCCCTCCTTCGAACTCAGTGAACTTCAGGTCTATATCAATCCTTAGCCAATGAGTCCTGAACTATTTGTGACTGATTTCAAACAATTACTTGGTACCTTGATTTAAATCAGTACACATTCATGCTTTGCCTCTCCAATGAAACTGTAATCTCCTAAGGCCCCAGAGGGATTTTATATTCCATATGAGTGTCCAAGGAGAAGGCAATGGCACCCCACTCCAGCACTCTTGCCTGGAAAATCCCATGGACGGAGGAGCCTGGTGGGCTGCAGTCCATGGGGTCATGAAGAGTCAGATATGACTGAGCGACTTCACTTTCACTTTTCACTTTCATGCACTGGAGAAGGAAGTGGAAACCCATTCCAGTGTTCTTGCCTTGGAATCCCAAGGACGGGGGAGCCTGGTGGCTGCCGTCTATGGGGTCGCACAGAGTCGGACACGACTGAAGCAGCATGCAGCAGCAGCAGCAGCATGAGTGTCCAAGAGCAATTAAAAGAAAGTGTGACCATTTAGTGAGCATCTCATATGTACCCAGCACACTGCTGGCCATTGTATAATCTTGATCACAACGCCTGTGCTATGCTGTGCTTAGTCGCTCAGTTGCGTCCAACTCTTTGGGACCCCATGGACTAGCCTGCCAGGCTCTTCTGCCCGTGAAATTCTTCAGGCAAGAATACTAGAGTGTTGCCATGCCCTCCTCCAGGGGATCTTCCCGACACAGAGATCAAACCTAGGTGCACTGCAGGCGGATTCTTTACTGTCTGAGCCACCAGGGAAGCCCAAGAATACTGAAATGAGTAGCCCATCCCTTCTCCAGGGGATCTTCCTGACCCAGGAATCGAACTGGGGTCTCCTGTATTGCAGGTGGATTCTTCACCAGCTGAGCCACCAGGGAAGCCCAATCAGCATGTCTATCAGATGGATATTTCTATTGCCTTTGTAGAAATTGAGCCTTAAGGACATGAAATTACTTGTTCAAGACCACACTGTAGGTAAGCCAAAAGCCAGAATGCAAAGGTAAATCTGACCCCCGAAAGTCATGTATTTTTGCCCCATTAAATCACATCTATTTAGCCTCGCAAGCAGTACTTCCTCAATGAATATTTAGGGCTTGCTTGAATAGTTAAGGAGCAGCTTGTGCTGAATATCTGGCAAGATCAGACCATCAACCAAGCAGTAACATGTGTCACCAGTCCTCAGTACCCCTGAGTCTCTGTGTGACAATTCAAGCAGCCCAGCAGTCCTCCAATGAGCCAAGGCTGCTTAAAGATGGAAAAGCCTCCTTCTCTGGCTGGAGCAGCCCCGAGGACCCTACGCCTGGTCCACCAGTCCACTCCAGGTTGCAAGGGCTCTAATGATCTTCTGAGATGAAAGCTGGGGAGGTGAGAGCCACAGAGAAGTGACATAAGAGCACACGAGGCGATGATCAAAGAGTACAGAGAGCCTCACACGCACATTTTCCCTGCGAGGAGCTTTACAATTCCAGCAGCACTCTGGTTCGGTTAGCCATAATATTATGAAAGACGCTGCAAACAACTGGATTTCATTTCAAACAGCATAAATTAACAAATTGCACATGTGCACACAGCATCTGCTAACCTAATAATTAAGATATTACAAAAAGTCACCTAATGGCACCCAAGTCAGGATAATGGGATAATTGTTACAGTGCTTAAAAAAATTTAAAGACATATAAGCCGGTCACCCATGGAGCACACTAAACGGAAGGTTGCTTTTTCCTGGTCTCTTTGAGCGCCGTGTTTGGATTAGCACGATGTGAAAGGCAGCAACTGCTGTTATGTAACTAAACCCTGCATATACAGTTGTCAGTCTGGGTAAATTTAACTCTGCAGGTTTAAGGCAGAGCTGGCTTGCCAGAGCAGAACTTAGGAAACAACAAAAATTTAAAGCCACACTGCCCTGTGGGCCACAGAGGGCTGATTAGAGAGTGGCTGGAGAAGGCCACCCTGGCCAGCCTGGGCCATGCCAGCATGCTAGCCCCCTGTAATAGCTGCTTGGAAAGCAATGAGGGCTGACAAGAGCATTGTTGTTCAATTAGCAAGCTGTCTGCATTTTCTCTCCCCCTGCATGGCAATAAAGGCACTTAAGGGGCCTGATGTAGTTCAGAAGGAAAGACACTGAAACCTAGCATCAGGGGGAGGCTTTAATAACAGGTTGCTTTTTAGCAAAAACAAAGTGGATCCCATCCCCAGGCAAGAGTTCCACATGGCCATGGCATGGCCCAGGTTGAAGGGGGGGAACTATGGCCTGGGTTCTAGGCCTGCCCCTGCGAGGCCAGCCATGGGGCTCAGAAGGAGCCAGGCCATCTCCCTGAACCGCATGTTTGTCAAATGCAAAATAAGAACGAGGGTTAACTCTCCAGGAGGCCCTTCCAAATCTTCATTTCTCCCTCTGGTTATATCGGCAGATCTTTATTCATTACAGACAAGGAATAACTCTGCAGGGAACCTCTCATTCTAAACTGGGCTGTGTCAGGTGAGGCCAAGAGAAGGACATTCACTGGGAACTGTCAAGATGTCAAAAAAGATAAATCCACTGGACCATGCTGGCAATCCTCTTCACTCCCCAGCAGAACTCATTATGAAGAGGGTTTGCCCTGGACCCCATCCAAAGAGCCTTGGTGAAGTCCATCTAGACAAAGAGGTGCCCACTGATAAGAAGCTCTCCCCCTGCACAGCTCAAAATCTGATGCTGAGGGCTGTGGCCAGGAAAGACCCCACGGCCACAAGACACCCCCAGGGAGTTCAAGGGAGGCTGGAGAACTGTGTCAGTTTATTTACTGTTTGTTTCACGTGGTGTGAGGGGCATATTTACAAGGGCAGAGTAGACAGGAAGAGATGCCGAAAAAACTCACAGCATGGAGAAGATTTTCCACTCTGTTCTATAAATTCAACAGGGCCAGGGCAAGCAAGAGACTCACCTCAGGCACAAAATTTAAAGGGGGCCAAAAAACTTAGTGATCAAGATAAATACTATTTTAATATAATACTTTAAAATTTAATGTCATGGAAAGAAATCATGATAAGCAACATATCAGAATCTTAAATAAAGAGACAAGCAGTCTGGGAATAAGTGCACAGCCAGAGCCTTCTAAAAGCGTAAGTCTAGTTTGCATGAAATAAACCATCATAACATCTTCCCCTTCCGTAAATTTAGATCTAAGAAAATAACTGGGCAAATGACCACTAACGAACGATCCACGTTCCCACCCCTGTCCCATGCACATCTGCACTGGCTACACATTCTGATCGTGGATATTCCGGAATGAGTATGATTCTGCAGAATCACGCTAGTGGGAGATGCCAGTGAACGAGATCTGGCTTCTATTGCTAAGACTGGACTGTGCAAAAACCCTCAAAGATGACTCCCAGGAAAGTTTGTGTCCTGGAAGGAAACAGTCTAAAAAAAAGGTATATTCTAAAATGACAACTCTTTAAAATAATTGCTATTTAAGCATTGATAAAGCTTTGGCCTACATTATATCTTCTTCTAAAAGGAAAAGATGACTCTTTCTGCAACTGTATATTTTACTTCGCTGGAAGCATAATTTTGAGGATGCCACTCCTTACTCAAGAAACTTCCATGGCTCCCAAGTGCCTACAGACTTAAATACAAACCCCAAAGCCCAAAGTAATCAGAAGTCTTAATCTCTACACAAATTCCTATGATTCAGCTTTTTTATTTTTTCCTCTACCCACATTCCTGGGGCTTCCCTGGTGGCTCAGAGGTTAAAGCGTCTGCCTCTGATGCAGGAGATCTGGGTTCAATCCCTGGGTCGGGAAGATCCCCTGGAGAAGGAAATGGTAACCCACTCCAGTATTCTTGCCTAGAGCTTCCCATGGACGAAGAAGCCTGTTAGGCTACAGTCCACGGGGCCGCAAAGAGTCGAACACGACTGAGCGACTTCACTATCCACATTCCAGCAGGCCTGTCTTTTTCCTCACTCTGGTTTTCCAGCCCTCCTGCCTCTGTCGTGCCCCCCAGAATCAGAAAAACCCTTCTTTATCTGCCTGGTCATCTCTCTTTCTCCAAACCTTTCATTCTTCTCATCTCAGTTCTACAACTGCCTTCTCCATGAAGCCTTAGAGCTCTGCTGGGTGCTAAAATACAGGATGAATTAACTTTAGTAAGAAAGAGCTGCAAGTAGCTTTTGCATTTCAGTTTAACCCCAAATTAACCAAGGTACTTAATTAACCCAAAATTCCCCACTCTCAAAGCATACTGATTCTTCCTTCTTTGCCCTCAGAAGCAACATCATAGAAGGAGAGAAAAGAAAAAAAAAAAAGCTCCTTTTCCTCATTGATTCCTCCTAGAACAAAGGAAGTATTCAATCAACGAAAAAACAAACACATCCAACTTCTAGGAAAGATGAAATATGGAAAAAAAAAAGATCTGTCCAGTAGTCCCAGATACAGATACAACAGGAATATTCTCTGGGGATGCTGAAGAACACACACACACACACATACACACACACACACACACACACACACACACACACACACACACACACACACAGGAACACATACCACTCTTGGCCTGCAGGGGAGGAAAGAAAAATTCCATTTCGCGTTCTGAAGCTCAACCGAAGCCCTCGGCTCTCCCAGGCCTGCACCGCCTGTCCCGGGTGATTTTGCTTCTGCAGCTAAGGGCCTGGTGCTCAAAGCCTGATTTTCCCTGAGCAGAGCAATTCCAAACCATCTTAGTCACACAGATAGAAGGTGAAAGTATATTCCAACCAAACTACTGGACTGAGGTTGGGTTTATCAAACCAATTACGCCAAGATGTTACGGGAAGTGGGGGGGAATGTAATCACATATGACAGGGATGATCAAAACTGCTTACACAGTAAATCAGGAAACTGATAACAGGCTGACAACGGCATCTACCTGACTGAGGAATTTCAAGCTCAGATTCCCCGGGCTTGTAAAACAGAAATAACAGCACAGAACAAGCTGGGCAGCACTGCCGGGCACCTGGGCACCTCTGGGGCAAGGCTGGGCAGTAAGGAAGTACCTGGTGCTGCCAGTGGGAATGGGCAGAGGAGCCCTCCTGAAAGGCCCACCTCCCAGACCATGGTTTGCAAGAAGCAATTTCTCACTGCACTACTCAAAAACATCTTAATGGGTCCTGACCTTGGACACCACAGAAATACAGTACTGAGTCAGGGCACTCTTTGGGGAGCCGGAAAGAGACAGACAGAAGGCAAAGTTATCCACTGCGGTTGAAGGCTGGCGACTGCTGAGCGCCACCCGGCAGAAGGCAGGGAGAAGAGTCACTAAGCAAGGTTTCCCACCTAAGCTGACTTACTGAGGAATGGCCTAGAAAGCTATGCAGGCCTTCTCAATGGGTGGAAGCGTCCTACACACTGAGAAGGTCTCTCTCCTTTGGGGACCCCGCCTCTCAGGTGTCCAGAGAGCCATCTAGGGTAGGCAGGCTGTGGAGTGTGGGGTCACTGTGCATCCCAAATAGTAATAAATTAACTTTGGGGAACAAAGAGTCACTGCAGGATCTGCGGGGGCCAGAGCAAAAGCCAACTGCAGGAGATACCTAATGAATCACTGACAGGACACCAAAATAGGGGCCCTAAATAAAGCAGCTGACCTGAAAAGAAAATAAATACCTGCATTTTAAAGGAGGGGGGTCATACTCTGTGCATCACCCAGCTTTGTCTTCCATTCACAGTGTGGTGTCTTGAAACACCCTAACAAGTTTGGCTGACTCAGGGCACCAGCTTAAACTTTATCAAGGCCTTCGACGGTCGTGATTTGCATCAAGTTCAATGCTGTCCTTTTGGCAGTTGTTGCACTTAATTGAGTGAAAAAGCTGTCAGTCTAAAGCCCCAATCCCAAGGTAAATTCACTCTGAACTAACCATCTGCCAGGGCTTCTCCCAGGGTAGTCAACACTTATCATCCAGAGGACTAGATTCACTTCCTCATAATTAGATCATTCCTGAATTAAATTGACGGTCCCAGGGAAAAAAAAAAAACAATGCAAAGTATGTTTTGAGACCAGAAAGGAGAAACTGGCTGGTTTTAACAAATTCAAGAAGCTACATATTTTTTCACAGCGATAGAGTGGCACAATAAATGATTTTTCTAAATAAGGCTTCATAACAATTATTATCTTCCATGCCACCCTCGTCATTTACATTCAGGTTTTTGTTTTGGAAGCTGAGGCATTTTCTGGCAAGCACCAAGCGCAAACTCAAAGGATGGGCAGCTATTGTCTTCAGACCCAGGTGCCCAAGCAAGGTCAGACCAGGTTGACCAAAACAAATGCAAGAAGCTACATATTTTTTCACAGCGATAGAGTGGCACAATAAATGATTTTTCTAAATAAGGCTTCATAACAATTATTATCTTCCATGCCACCCTCGTCATTTACATTCAGGTTTTTGTTTTGGAAGCTGAGGCATTTTCTGGCAAGCACCAAGCGCAAACTCAAAGGATGGGCAGCTATTGTCTTCAGACCCAGGTGCCCAAGCAAGGTCAGACCAGGTTGACCAATCTTATTAAATGTTGTGAATGCTAAAGTCTCAGTGAATTTGTTGGCACATCAATGAACCTGCTACTTTTCCAAAATAAAGGGAAAAAATTATCGACTTTTTTTTTTTTTAAATATATACCCCACAGTAGCCACAGTGGCTGGAAAAGCTCAGGGAAAGAGGCAGATAAAATAACTCAGTAAGTGATAAATCTGGAAGCAGGCCCCCAAAATAATGCAATCATGCTGCAAGCCAAAAAGAAAACAGGAGGTAAAGAGACGAATCGAGCGGGTAGGATTCTGAAGGTTTCTCTGTAAACATGATTTCATTCTCTGCCAGTAATTGGGTGATTTGCCTCTAGTCAGATTCAGTCCTCTGGGTACTTCACTGCACAAGGTTTTTCAAACCTTGCATATTAACTCAAAATTTTCCAGGAAATATTTCTTAATTAACGAAAGTATTTAGTAATTCTTTTGTTCTTCAGAAGTTTGCACAGCACTTGGTTATCCTTACATCTTTGATGAGACAGAGACAGAAATTAGTGAACCACTGTCTCACAAGGGCTTCTCCAGCCACGGACCAGGAAAGATTAATGTAACTCAAAATAGAATGAGACCAACTCATTTTTGCCTGAATATCCAGATTAGACATTTTAGGGCCCACTTTTGTAGAGAAGTGATATGAGAGGGAAGAGAAAGGAAGATGGACAGAAGCAGAGAAAGGACCAGTAGGCCCTCATAACATCACAGACTAAATAGGACCTGAGAGATTACCATACATACTATTTCTACTGCTTGCCTGATTTTAATAGCCACCTGAAGCATTTGATAAACACACAGGGTTTTTAGATCCTCCTCCTAAAGATTTAGATTCAGGCGGTCTGGGCTAGGTCTCAATAATCTCTTGTTTGGCAAGTTTACCAGAGATTAAAACTTCGAGTAAGACACAGAGGCCAGACACAAAGCAAAAACGTTGGACTGGAAAAGCAACGGCATCATGATCCAATGATGGCCTGGGTTGTTGGGGGACACATGCTCTGTATACACACACCCTGGGGAAGGGGCAGGGAGGCCGGGGTCCTAACACCCTCACAGGGACAGGAGATGTCACCTTGTGTCCATGAGAGAACAAAAGCTAGAAATGAGATCTTCTACCAAAGAAGGATCCAAAAAAATCTTCCCACTCATGAAATAAGCACTGTAAGAACTCTACCCCTGACGCAGGGAAGTGAAAAGGAACTTGCCACCTACTGAGAATTCCAGGTGGGTAACAAAAAAAGTCTCCTATAAGAAGTTGTAAATCTTACACCAATGCAATATGCAAATGTATACAGGTTCTGAATTTATACTACTCTTGTGCTGTTAAGATAAGAACACTTCTATAGCTCCATATATTCAGGACTCACTGATGAAAAATTCTGATTGAAGATGAATTTGCAATCAACAAGTACATAAGGAAAAAAATCTATTATACATAAGACACAAATGTAAAAAATTAGCACCATATGAACTTAATAGAATGTTATAGCAGGTTCCGTAAAATAAGTAACTCTGAATTTACTAGAGGTTAAAAAAATAAGAAAGAGAATAAATAATGAAGCAACAGACCACTACGGCAAAAAATAGACAAATTTTAAAAACATTTCCACAAGGGACAGATATTAGTCATTTAAAATTAAAAACTTAAAGAATGTGAGACAAAAAGATGTGTTTGGTATGTCTGGTATATTTCCATTCATACGAAACTCAGTACAAGCAAAACTGATCTATGATGATGCAAGTTGAAAGAACATTGAGCCTTGGGAGAGTATTGCCCGAGAAGCTGTTTAAGGGAGCAGGGAATGCCCTCTACCCTGACCTGGATGATGGTTACAGAAGAATATTCACAGGCAATATCATAATTACTTCCTTGCATGCATATTAAACAACCACATTCAATGGGCAGTTTAGACACAAACTGAACATAGAAGATTAGTGAACTCAAAGAAAAAAAAAAACAAGAGGACAGCCCAGAATGTTGAACAGAGAGAATCAGAGATAAAAGATGAGAGAGACAAGAAACAGAAGATAAAATGAGATCTCACATACATCTGAAATGAGTTTCAGAACGAGAGGAAAGAGACAAAGTCTGAGAATTTTCCTGAAGGGAAGGAAAGAATTATCAGAATGAATAAGCACACCAAATCCTGAACAGAATGAATTCATGGCTCCATGCCTAAACATCATAGTGACCCTGCTGAACAGCAAAGACAGAGAAAATCTTAATAGCAACCAGTGAGACAAATTACCTATAAAGGAGCAACAATCTGACTGACAGCCAATATCTCCTCCACACAGTAGGTACCTGATGGCACCCACTCCAGGACTCTTGCCTGGAAAACCCCATGGACGGAGGAGCCTGGTGGGCCGCAGTCCATGGGGTCGCTAAGAGTAGGACACGACTGAGCGACTTCCCTTTCACTTTTCATTTTCACGCATTAGAGAAGGAAATGGCAACCCACTGCAGTGTTCTTGCCTGGAGAATCCCAGGGACAGGGGAGTCTGGTGGGCTGCTGTCTCTGGGGTCATACAGAGTCAGACACGACTGAAGTGACTCAGCAGTGGCGGCAGCAGTATGGTTGGTCAAAGGTCACTACTAAGTTGTTGACAACATGGAAAATGTATTTTGTTTGAAACGACTGCAGTGAGAACATTTTTCTCGCTAAGAACATTTCATGTTAAATGCATCCTTCATTCACTTCTTCAACAGGTTTTTACTGAGCCCCTACTATGTGCCATCCTGGTCAAGGAAATTTCCTATTCTCTAAAAGCTCAAAACTCTGGATTCAGGTGAGTGATAAATGCTTTGACAGGAGAAATACAGGTGCTTTAAAAGGACAAGGAAGTATATCTAACCCAGAGGATAGAAGTCAGGGAAAGTTTCCAGGAAGAAGCACATCCAAGCCGAGATCTAGCAGATGAATGGGATTAGCAAGGGAGGACATTAAACTCTGTGAGAACAAGGGAAGACTGCCTGCAATGTTGTATCCCTAGAATTCAGAGCAGTACCTGGCATCCAAAAGGGTCTCTATAATTACTTATTGAATGAATGAATGAGTGGACAACTCAATAGAGTGGCCAGAATATAGGTATAAGGGAAAGAAGGCAGAGGCAAGGGAACACTGCATGTTTGAACCCTCAAGTTCAGTACAGCTAGAGAACAGAGTATGGAGGTGAGTGTGGGGAGAATGGGATGATGGGGAGCCAGGTGCAAGATGAGCTTGAAAGCTAGACAGGAACCCTTTTAGGATACGTAAAGGGTTTGGATTTTATTTTAAGAGCAGTAGGAATTCAAGGAAAGGTTTTAAGCAAGGGAGTGGTATATTAGATTTGCATTTGCAAAAATCACTCAAGTCCTAGTGTCAATGTCAGGGAAGTTAGCACTGTTCTATAAGGAGAAAGAATATTTCCTCACTAGCAATATGAGGAACTGCTGCTGCTACTGCTGCTAAGTCGCTTCAGTCGTGTCTGACTCTGTGAGACCCCAGAGACGGCAGCCCACCAGGCTCCGCTGTCCCTGGGATTCTCTAGGCAAGAACACTGGAGTGGGTTACCATTTCCTTCTCCAATGCATGAAAGGGGAAAGTGAAAGTGAAGTCACTCGGTCATGTCTGACTCTTCGCGACCCCATAGACTGCAGCCTACCAGGCTCCTCCGTCCGTGGGATTTTCCAGGCAAGAGTACTGGAGTGGGGTGCCATTGCCTTCTCCGAATATGAGGAACAGCTTTCAGATTTCCACCCAAAAGAGCTTGAGAGAGAAAAAGGGAGGGAAGGAGAGAAAGGGAAGAAAGAAGGCAGGGGAGAGGAGCGGTTGAGGTAGAGCAGGAAGAGGAGAGACCCAGAGACTGCACATGAACGGGTCTAAGAAATAAACGCAAAATCCTGGCTATCCACATCCTGCAGTGGGTGTCTTTTCCAATCAGCCCTGAGACTTATGGCAGAGATAAAATAGGAAAAGAATATGTCCCCAGCTCCAGCTGAACATTCTGTTCAGGTTTTTCAATCTAAAGACTTCAATGTGCCGGTCGGCACCGTTGCTGTTCTCGTGTTGTTTGCCCTGCACTGGGCCAAACCCTGCCCCAAAATACCAACGCGTCACATGGGAGCCCAGGCAAGTCTTACTAACTTTATGAAGTCTGGGTTTTCCCCCTTCTTGCAAAAGCAGTGAACCAGGGAAGGGTCTATGGTAATAATTAGGACTTTTCCTTGTACGAACAGCTTCCATAATAGGGGCGGCAAGCCCACAAGAGCCTGGCTGCATAAAACCATTTCCAGCCAATGCCAAGTTCAGCAGCTTCTCTGCTGGCAGCTCCTGTTGGGACTGCAAAGCACTGAAGGAGCAAGGGAGGTTCTGAGGATGTGTTCACGGGCCCTGGCACGTGGTATACTTAGCATCTTTAATATCCACAGCCCATGGCACATGCGGCTGCCAAGCCACAATCAGGTTGCTCGCAACAATCTGTTAAAGTTACTTGTCAGAATCGCAAGCAGAAATTCCTCCATCAAGAGCGGGGCTTCATTTCGTCCAGTCAGCCGGAAGTCAGCCAGGACAGTGAGCAAGCGTTAAATTGCGAAGAGTTCTCTGGGAGGACCACCTTGGGGCTGGGAAAGGCAACGGGATACTAAGGGATGAAGGAAAACCTGCAACCACAAGAAGCTGCCACAGGAACAAACAGCAGAGGGCAAGAGAGAGTAAACAGCCATTTCTAGGGGCAGCTGTGATCAGCTGACTTGGCTGAACACTGCACACCTCCAAGGAGCTCTGCCTGCCCAGACTGCAACCTCCTGCTTTTACAGATGGAGAGAAACATAAACAGAGATGGAGAGGGCCCCAGGGTCCCAGGGTTGCTGTCTAGACACACTTATCACAATCAGGGGAAAAGGAGGCAAGCTGTGGTAGGCAGAGTCCACATTTTGGGCTCTGACTAAGCCACTGGCAGAGACCTCAGTCTTCTCATCTGCAAGCTGGGGGATCATAATACTTGTCTCCGAGGAAGTCAGAGAGAAGTTTAAGGGCTGAGCTCAATATACCCAGGGCCTGCTCATCCTCAGAAAAGTCTGGAAGCACCCAGCCCTGGGCACGCTTCTCTGCCCACACAGCTACCACAGTTCAGACTCGGCATGAGGGAGGTTCTAAGGTCTACTAAAGAATGTTCGGGTTTATCTTTCTTAGCACCAACCTAACATATGAATTCAACCAAAGCAAAGCTTTCCCAGGACCCAAGAGGCAGGGTGTGATGCTCTAAACATACTTCCACCACTGGGAATAGTAAACAGTCTAACATCTAAATTCCAAAAGATATTACTGATACTGTTTATAATTAGCATGCTAAATGAAACAGAATCAGGCTGCTGCCTTTCAGAGGCTGAGCAGTATTATGCAGTTGGAAGAATATATGTGTGTGTGTATCTATGTGTGTGTATATATACATGTATGTATATATATACACATGCACATGTGTGCACACAAATGCACACATACTACTCATGGGTCCAGCTTCTGAAATTTAGACTAGAGTATGGCTATAAAACACACTGACCCCATGGAAGTGAGAAGGGCAAAGGGAGGGCAAAGGGCAAAGCTTTCCCATTCATCCTCCATGACACACTGGCCAAAGAAACTGAATGGACCTGGGAACAGCTAAAGATGGAAATATAGATTAACCCTTTTTCAAGAGCTAAACTCCAAACTGGAGAACATGTAAGAAGCATTCAGAATACTAAATTGCTTACCCTTCATTAGCTAGAGGCTACCAAATGGCCTACACATCCCATCTTCCCTCACAACACAAAAAGAACACCAAATATCGAAATCTCTACAGCTGTCTAGCCTATGGTGTTTTTCTCTAGAAATTAAGAGCCTGAATACTGAACTCAAGCATCTTCTCATTCTATCTACCTTTCTTTTGCAATTATATTTAGTTGTCTTTGTGATTCATAGCTAAAGAATAAAGCATGAATTTCTCTGCAAGTATTTCCCTCTCTGGAAATACTTTGTATTTGTTGCTCATAATTCTGATGATATTCAGAGAAAAATGTTGAAAGTGACATAGTGACCAGTGTTCTTATCTCTCGTTTCCAAGTATTTCATCACCCTGCATGTAAAACAACAAGCAGACTGTCGTTGGGAAAGCTTTTGAGTCAAGTTCCTTAATGGGACACCATACATTTATATTAGTTGTATACCACAAAGAAGGGTCGAGTGCTTTCCACTTACTGCTAGTTACTATGTGGTTGTTTAATCACAGTGGACCCAGCAGGATCAGTCCACTGACTTGGAAGATGTCAAGGGGTTTAAAACACAAAATTCTGGACTATTCCACTAAAGAAGACATGAGATACAGAATTAGTATTTTGCTAAGAGAGATCTGTGAGTTCCCCATACAGAGCAGGCTACAGTGAGAATATGTGTTCCACAGGACAAAAACGGAAGAAAAAGTAAACTACCAACTGATGAATGGATAAACAAAATGTGGTATATCCATACAATGAAATACGATTCAGCAATAAAAAGGACCCAGATACCAACATCTCCTACAACACAGATGAACTCCAAAACCATGATCCTAAGTAAAGTAAGTCAGACACAAAAGACCACATAGCATATGATTGCATTTAGATAAACATCCAGAAAAAACAAACTCTAGAGACAGAAAGTAGGTAAATGACTCAGCCTGGGCCACAGGAGGGGGTAGTAACAACTCATGGGCATGAGGGATTTTTAGGGGTGACAGAAGTGGCCCACAACGGAACTGTGAAGGTGGTTATACAACTGCGTAGTAGTAGAAGTAGTTTGTCGCTCAGTCGTGTCCGACTCTTTGCAACCCCATGAACTGTAGCCTACCAGGCTCCTCCCTCCATGGGATTCTCAAGGCAAGTGTACTGGAGTGAGTTGCCATTTCCTTTTCCAGGGGATCTTCCCAACCCAGGGATCGAGCCTAGGTCTCCCGCATTGCAGGCAGAAGCTTTAACCTCTGAGCCACCAGGGAAGCAAAATTTACTAAAAATCATTCAGCTGTACCCTTAAGAAGGATAAATTTTATGATATGTAGATTATGCTTCAATTTTTTTTAAAACAGAGGAGAAAGGAGGGAAAATATATTTGTTGTTGGATTTCTTTAAAACGTGGGTCCAGTCACAAGGTCATACTGTGGAATGCCAGAGCTGGCAGGAATATGTAGCTTGGTGCCTCCCTGAGACACACTCAGGGCTCACCTGAAGAAGGCAGGGCTGGAGCTCTGGGGAGGGTGAGAAGTAGTGGTGGTGGTGAAGACCAGTTGTTCAAAACCACTCACATAATTATTACCAGTCAAGCTAGAATGAGAAGCCAGGCCTCTTGATGACTGGTCTAGTACACTACTCCTGACTTATCTTCATTATTTTGCTTCATGCAAACTCCCAATGCATTAACCATACAGGTAACCAGTCAGACAGATGTGCTTTGAGTCAAAGGTCAATATTTTGGGAAATTTAGGGAATATTGGACAACCTATGAATTAGTTATCCTCTGCTTGCTTCAGTGCTTGTATATTTCATTTTCTCGTCTTCTCAGTATTTGTTTGTAATGTGAAACCTATACCTGTGTATGACCTTCAGATGGAAGATTCTTTTCTAACCCAAAAGAGTCACAGATGTGTGTTTTAGAAGCTGAATCCACTCTAAAGTTCTCACTGCTTCAGTATCACTAACAGCAAACATCTTAATTCAGACCTAGCCACCGGGACTTGTCTTTCTAATAGAAATGTAAAATAGATCTTTATTTGCCACAAAATTAAAATGTGATCTAATTATGCAGAATAGGAAGGGACTTGTTGAATACATTAAAAAAATCACCCACACTAATTTAAAACAATGATGCCACAGCCGTAATTACCTTGGGCTTTACTACTGTAGCCTTCAAACAGTACAGGAATAGGATGAGACACAGTCTATGATAAAACATACACAGAAAACTAGGATTCTGCTTAAACAAACAAATGAGCAAGTTAAGACTTTTAAACAACTTTTGGAGACAAACTGACCACCCTGGAAATTATTAGAAAGCTTTAAGTGTCAAGCAATATTACAGACTATAGGTATGTGCCCCCCTCCCCCAAATTCATGTGTTAAAGCCATAACCGCTGCCCTCTGTGATGATGTTAGGAGTGAGATCTCTGGGAGGTAATCAGGTTTAGATGAGGTTATGCAGGTGGCATCCTCAATGGGATTAGCACCCTTATAAGAAGAGGAAGAAA
This sequence comes from Madoqua kirkii, assembly GCA_006408675.1. Lineage (NCBI taxonomy): Eukaryota > Metazoa > Chordata > Mammalia > Artiodactyla > Bovidae > Madoqua > Madoqua kirkii. The sequence goes on from SJYC01108577.1 coordinate 17,391, forward strand.
CACCAGAACTTTCTCTCTCCATCATGTGAGGATACTGTAAAAAGATGCCCATCTATAATCTAGGAAGAGGGCCCTCATTAAGAACCAACTCTGCCAGCACCTGGGTCTGAACTTCCTAGCCCCAGAACCACGAGAAAATAAACATGGTTTAAGCCACCCAGTCTACAGTATTTTGTCACTGTAGCCTGGGCTAAGACAACCAAATACTTCCTTTACAGTTGTGCAGACCTCTGTGTAATTCACTATAGCGATCAAGGTGAAGTGATTATAAAACACCCCTTTCTCAGGAACTCGATCAGAGGTTAGTTATCCATGTGCATTAAAGTACGTGAGAAAATATTTAGCCTTCCTAAATTTGCATTTTGCAAGGGGCTATTCTTGCAGTGACTTACTTATACATTTATAGCCTATCTCCCAATGCTTTCGCCTTGGCATAAAGTAAAAATTAAAATAGAACTGCATATTTAGCTCAACTTCCCTGTCACAGAACCAGTCCTTAACTTTCTAAAATGTATGACTTTAGCCTTAAAACGACGCCCATCTCCAAACGACTTCACTTTTCAGCTGTCTATATTCACTGGGGCCAGCTGGATGGATGTGCCCAGATGCTGGGGGTTCCCCCGAGAGGCAGGTATCTCCTCTGAAAATACAGGTGAAAACTTACAGTTAATGAAGACGGACAGAACTGTGCTGGCCAATACGAGTGGAAGCTCAGAATTTAAATAGACCAATGACCTCAGGCTCAAGAAGGCTCCAAATTTGCCCAAGGGAATCAAACTTGTCTAGCCAGTCTTTGTCTAACAAAGCCCCAAAGTCTTGCCCCATTCCACCTGACTGACCCAGGCGATACCTAAAGTAGAAAGAAAAATTCCAGAACTGAAGGCAGTACTTGTACAAGGAGGTCTGTGAGCCCTAAAGCAGAGAATCTTTGGGGAAGGAACAATATTCTCTAATTACAGAGCCTAATCCCACCCCTGTTACAACAGAAGCAAATAAAATAACCTCAAACCACACAATCTCTAAACTATCAAATCCTATATACGCCCTAATTTTCTCAGGTGACACAGTTTACCTAATTTGTGAAAGAAAAAGACAGAACTGGGGACAATAGAAATACATAAGGTGGGCTAAAGTTATGGATATCTTGTTCTTTGAGGAAAAAGTAAAAGTAAATGGAATATAAAAGTAAATGGAATAAAATGAACTCACTGAAATCTTGAGTAATAAAGAGGAAAGATTACACCACTCTAAGACAACTAGGGTTTATGGACATAAAGATCTCCTCTGAGCCATTTCTTCTCAGGATGATTTTCTCAGGTGACACAGTTTACCTAATTTGTGAAAGAAAAAGACAGAACTGGGGACAATAGAAATACATAAGGTGGGCTAAAGTTATGGATATCTTGTTCTTTGAGGAAAAAGTAAAAGTAAATGGAATATAAAAGTAAATGGAATAAAATGAACTCACTGAAATCTTGAGTAATAAAGAGGAAAGATTACACCACTCTAAGACAACTAGGGTTTATGGACATAAAGATCTCCTCTGAGCCATTTCTTCTCAGGATGCTTATAGAGCCTCAACTGTTTACAAGCTGACATTGGACCCTTTCAGCAATCTTTTTGGCACCAAGGACAGTTTTTGTAGAAGACAGTTCTTTTAAGGGCCAGGGTGGGGTGAGGGTGGGGGGTGTGTGGTTTGGGGATGATTCAAGCACATCACATTTATTGTGTACTTTATTTCTATTATTATTACATCAGCTCCATCTCAGATCATCAGGCATTAGATCCCAGAGGTTGGAGACCCCTGCTTTAAAACATAATCCAACCTTATGCTTCTTCTGCTGCTGCTGCTAAGTCACTTCAATCGTGTCCGACTCTGTGTGATCCCATAAGTGGCAGCCCACCAGGCTCCCCTGTCCCTGGGATTCTCCAGGCAAGAACACTGGAGTGGGTTGCCATTTCCTTTTCCAATGCATGAAGGTGAAACGTGAAAGGGAATTTGCTCAGTGGTGTCCGACTCTTCACGACCCCATGGACTACAGCCCACCAGGCTCCTCCGTCCATGGGATGCAGGAGCCATAACTCTCTTCCTGCATCTCTGCACAGAAAGGCCATGACCCTCAGCTTTCCCTGGCTCTTGGGATGGTGGCCAAGTGAAAAGTCAAGCTGGAGAACTCCCCAAGGTGGGTCTCAGGTAACCGGCTGGTTAGATTTTATCTTGTGTGGGTGAGCTCAGCCTCCCTAAGCCAAGGAGGCACTTGGCTTGGGCTGAGAATGATTTCTGTTTAGGTTTCTTCAGGCCTTGATTCTAAACAGCCGGAAGAAAGGCTCCGCTGTCTCGAAGGGCACCTTTCAAGAGAAACTAAAACAGGACGCTCACTGAACAAAAGGGGACTGTTTGGCCACCAACGTGCTGAACGGGGTCTGCCCGTAGAACTGGAAGGGCTTTCTTGCAAAGTTAAAAAGCCTGAGAAGAAAACAGCAGCAAGAAAAGATTCATCCAAGAAATCACCCACTCCAAACCTTCCTTCCCCCACATAAGTGCCAGCGGATAAAATTTAAACCTCTTTGAAGAAAAGTCCAGCCAGAGCTCAGCTTTCAGGTCTTAGAAGACACCAGCGTCCCAAGGCCTCCCCACTGTCAGATCAAACACACACAAAACAGTTCCTGATACGGGCTTGGTGTCCCCCATACCATACAAAACAGGCTTTCGTGTTAATCTACTTACTGCACGGTGGGGAAAGGACTCTAATTTCACAGCTCGGAGATAACACAAATAATTCAAATGACATATTAGCGGAGTATCTGTGGGGAAAGTGTTTAGTTAGAGCTCATTGAAAACAATAGGAGCTCGGCCACCATGTCAGAAGGTGAAGAGAGGGCCCTTCCAACAGGCTAAGCCCTCTCCTGTCACACTCCTTGTTGTTCCAAGTCAACAGGTCTCCCTAATTACACAACACTTCTTTATTCTTTAGTCCGTCCATGGTCTGAGACATTATCAGCTTCTTTCCAGGGCCTTCAGACGGTACTGAATACATGAAAGGTCCCTGCAAACTAAGTCCATCAGCGTGCAGACCAGCAATTACACTAGAATCATCAACATTGTCACCACCTCCTTACCAACAAACTACTTGTGTTGTGGATTTCTCTGTCTCTTAATGGTAAACTTCAAAATAAAAAATCTTCCCTTATCTTCCCTTGTTTCCCATAGCTAGACCCATCCTTTGAAGATCTCATGCTCTTTCTCAAGACCTTCTTTCAAGTTTTTCTCCCATGAAGTCTTTCTCCCAGGACAGTGTGGAGACCTCTTCACAGCGATTATTCATTCTATTTCTCCCAACCTTGATGTTCTGCCAAGCGTGAGGCAGATTCCCTTTAGAGACAGGATAAATCAATCCTGGGCTGTGCAGAAAGTTTTTAAAAGGTGGGGGTAAAGGGCAACAACTCTACATCATCAGTTAGACATGTTGGGAAGGAGACCACCACCCAAGCCGATAAAACTCAAATGCAATCCGGAGCATCAATATGCGTTAAAACCTTACTCTGAACTAAAGACATTCTTGGTTTGGGATGTGTGTGTGTGTGTGTGTGTGTGTGTGTGTGTGTGTGTGTGTACATGCATGCCTTGTATAGGATTTCTGAGTCTAAAGCCAGTCTTTTATGATGCTTGTCTCTGTCACTGTACCAATTGCCCCTCTTTACTTTCTCATCCATACCCACCGGAACCTGAGGCTTATTTTCTCAGTATTGCATTTCAAAATCCAGCAACAGATCCTGATGTAAAAATTTCACCTTCAAAAATGCTGCTTCATAATATCTCCACCCCAGCTATCCCTCCTGGTTAAATGACTATTTGTTTGTTTGTTTAATTCCACAGCTAACATGCTGTCTCATACTCCCTGCCAGACCCACATTTCCAGCTGCCCAGAAGACACATCCCCGGCACCTCCAACTCAGCCCATCCAAAATGGAACCCTTGTTGTTAAGCCATCCCAGCCAACAATCACACCCAACTCTGGGGCTGACCCTCTGCTGTCATTACTTCTATCACACACCTCCAATTTCACCTCTGAGCCCACCTCCGAGTCCCATTCGAGCCCCAGCCTGCAGTATGTCTCTCCAGAATCACCACGGAGATCCCCTAACTTGGCTCCTTCTCACCATCAATCCTCCACCCCAACTTCAGCATACTCAGGCTGAAGTACTGTGTGTGTGTGTGTGTGTGTGTGTGTGTGTGTGTGTGTGTGTGCAGTCTCTCGGTCATGTCCAACCCTTTGTGACCCCATGGACTGTGGCCCACCAGACTCCATCCATGGGATTTTCCAGGGGTAGCCATTCCCTTCTCCTGGGGATCTTCTTGATCTAGGGATCGAACTCGAGCCTCCTGCATTGGCAGGTGGATTCTTTATAGAATGAGCCACTAGGGAAGCCCTTAACTACTCTATCAAAGAGAAACGAGTTATTTTTCACTTGCTCAAAATTTTGCCCTAGAAAAAGGTCCAAAAAGCTTAGCTAGGTCCCTGCCTTCTTTCTCCATCTTCATCTCCTGGTCCTTGCTTTGGCAAGGCTCAACTGCACTCATCGACCTACATGTCCCATGAACCTGCACTTCATGAAAATTGGCCCCAAATGGGGCCTCACTCACCATTTTTCAAAAAATTAGGTAGATGAACCCACTCGGTGGCTTTCCCTGATTCCTTTTCAAGTCTTTTCCCCCTCTTATGTTGCATTATATATATATTTTTAATATTATAGCATTCTCTGTATTTTTTTTTAAATTACTAGTTAATGTGTCTTTCTTGCTCATCAATTCCTTTCATTCAACTCTGTACCTACACTGACCAAGAGGGCATCTGGCACATAGTAAGTGCTCAATTAATACCTGATGCATCAGTGAAAGAAGGCAATTTATTGTATCACCTTTAAACATCTGAAGCTTTCGAAGAATATCAGATTTTCTTGTCTCATCCCAGTTTTGCCTTGGCTGGCTCATTTTTCACATATTGATTCTAAACTGTATAGTCACTAGCATCCTGAAGTCACTAGCATTCACTGAATGCCCAAATAAGAGACGGGGATGTACAGAAGACTCAGGACAGTCTACAACACTGCCCTCCAGGAACTGAGACCAATGAGAAGATAACCTGACCTGAAGCAGTGAATTGTGACTTCAGTAAAGACTGTAACTAATTAATGCTAAAACCAGAGTGTGTTTGCTACTGAGAAATAGTAACAGACAAGACCAATTAATACCAACATGTTGTCAAACACCATGGTAATTTTCATTGTAATATTTTATTGGGAACAATATGATACTGATATTTTTTTTTTACCAAAGTCTGCAATAAACTTTCTTTACTATTTTCTTAATCCAGATGCCAGCCATGGATGCTGTGTACTTTCTCCTCAAATGCTCACGGAGTTTAAAAATCAACAAGCTTGATCTGAGATATAGAAAATGCTCAGTTGTTTATGAAGAAAATTTGCTTTCGATACTTTGATCATCAATGTAAGCATTATATAATAAAAGGTAAATATATCTTAAACTATATAAAATCTCAGATTCCCTGGTGGCTCAGACAGTAAAGAATCTGCCTGCAAATGCAGGAGACCTGGGCTCAGTCCCTGAGTCAGGTAGATCCCCTTGAGAAGGGAATGGCTACCCACTCCAGTATTCTTGCCTGGAGAATTCCATAGACAGAGGAGCCTGGTGGGCTACAGTCCATGGGGTCGCAGAGTTGGACACAACTGAAGCGACTGAGCACGCTCACATAAAATCTCAGCTCTTCGGATGAGGGGTTTCTGGGGTTTCAGATCACCAGGTGGGGGTGCTGACTGACAATGCTGCTGATGGACAGCAATGGAGTAAGGGCAGGTGAGAAATGCAGAGCTCCATCAAAATCCTTTCCAGATGGCCTCTGCACGAGAACCTGGAGAGGAGGTCATGGAGTCAGAAACCGAGTCCGGAGATGAACCAAGTAAGTCTTCAGGACCTCCCTGGACATGACTGGAAATCCATGCTCATTTACTGCCAAACTTCCCCGGTTATGCCAATCCTCCTGCAGGTTCAGGGCTAAAGTCCCTGGAACCAAAGTGAAGAGTATTTCACCCTGGGACTTTTAAATTCACATGCCCCACTGGGAGCAGCCATATCTGAGTCTGCCTTCACAGATCCCATTTCTGCTCAAGGGTTAGCTTATGACTTAAGGCATAAAAATATGTCTTTATCTTTCTGCTGTGGCAGAAGCTGTTTGGCCAATGTTCTTTCTTGGGAGATGAATGACAGAATAAAATGACCGTGGTTCTTGGGTCCTTAATGCTTTTTCCCCAACCTGAGACATGTCCATTAATAGAGGCTCTCAGACATGATAATAAGGATGAAAAGGCTGAAATGAATACATGAAGCCTTGTTTTCAAACGCTATCCTTGATACTATAATTGACTTGGTCAGCCATAACTGATACCTGTCCCCAGGCAAGCCAACCAAGTTGTTAAAAAGGCAACACAAGCAAGCACGTTAATGCTAATCATGCATTTTCTCTTTGATCTGCTTGACTGGTACAATATGTATATGCCTGTGTGTGTATATGTGTATGAAAATATGTGTATATTTGAAGATATAAAAATTTACTTTTTCACTGAACAACAGTTTATTTTCATTCCCTGACTGTTCAGTATTACAGGACTGGGGCTTCTCTGCTAGTCTGCTTCTTAAAGACCAGCTACTCTAAGTCTGTACGTGTGTGCATCACCCCACCATCGCAATACAGATTAGACAAAATAGATGCTTAATGGTGTAATTCACTTTACAATGGCACTATTATTACAGCATTACTCTATTTTCATTACTACTGCATATTAGAATCAGCTTCCAACATGTTTGAGTGAAGAAATAAAACAACCTAATCACAGTGCCGATTAATTCTGTAAAAGTCATGTAGTATATCAAAATGAAAACATTTTCACAGCATCCCAGGAAGACAGGATTCCATGCCTGACTCACTTCCTCTAGCTTCCTACGCTTCTATCCCATCATACTTTGACCTAGCCTAGTCCAATTACAAGCCAAAAATCAAAGACCCTTAGCAAGCTTAATTGATTCTCTAAGAAAGGATATTATAATCCATCAGCACACCCTTATCTTGTGCTAACATTATTTTCCCAGATTTACCCAACATCATTGTAGTACCAATAACTACTCTTTCTCACGCTGCTCTCTCATCAGCTCAAATACTGTAACAACAGAGTGATTTCAAGCAGGTTGTGAGTCGCAGAGAGTATTGCTTGCAAAGTGCATGTAAATTATTAGATTACATTACAAGTGAAAGACTCAGCAGTGGGTCACCATAGTGGAGCATTAATGTAGAGCAAGCTGAATGGAACCCTTGCAGACAGGCTTCTCCAATGTGATTTTTTGGCAGGGAGGAGAAAGTGACTACGGGGGAAGGGAGGGCAGGCAAGGATGGGGTGCTGAGAAACGAGACATGAGAGAACGCCAAGCACAGTGGGGTGGAGGGTGCTCCCCCAGCCTCGATGGTTGGAGGGGGCAGCCAGCAGTACTACAAGACTAGGGAGGACAAAGGGGAGAGGAGCAGGCAGAAGCGGGGCTCTTCTCTTGTTCAGCTGCAGTCAGTTTAGTCGCTCAGTCGTGTCTAACTCTTTGTGACCCCATGAATCGCAGCAGCCAGGCTTCCCTGTCCATCACCAACTCCCGGAGTTCACTCAGACTCACGTCCATCGAGTCAGTGATGCATGGCATATAACCTCTGGGAAACCCAACAAGTGGCTGATGGGCTTGACCTTAAGTGATTCGTCTGAACTTGGCAGGATCTAGCCTATGGCAGCTGAACTGAGGGACTGGCATAGGATCCAGTCCAGGAGAGAGAACTGGTAGTTAAATTAAAGGCCCTTGATGTCCTGGGATTTATTAATTTCACAGAGCAACCAATCAGAAACAGGAAGCAAAAGGGGCTGCAGACCTGAGGAGGAGATGGGGAGAGGTAGCCAGAGGGGCCCTGCTTCTAGATGTGCTCCACCATCACCAGAGTGACACTGGATGTGTGCCAGGCATCACTCCAGAA
>SJYC01108578.1:0-10301 GCA_006408675.1 Madoqua kirkii
GTAGCCAGAGGGGCCCTCTTCTAGATGTGCTCCACCATCACCAGAGTGACACTGGATGTGTGCCAGGCATCACTCCAGAAGCTGTATGGGCATCCTCACAGGTGGGCTTCTCAAGCACCTTGGGAAGCCAGCATCAACATCCCATTTTCAGGTGACATAAGGAAAAGACTGAGTGGTGAATGAACTTACCAAAGGTCACACAGTTAGCACACCTGGGGCTCACTCCCAGCAGGCTTGTAACAACCACGTAAGCTGTTCATCACGGTCTGAGTTGCTCAAGACTGGAGCAGGCCTGGGCCTGCCACAACAAAGGGCAAGACTGGTGGATCCAAGAGAAACAGAAGTGGGACAAACTATGGTGACTGGGTCCAAACCCAAGACCCAGTTGGAGGGAGGAGCAAGTGGAAACTGTGATTATAGAGCTGGGAAGTGCAGACCTGAATCTTCTGAGATGACAAACAGCTCTCCAGGGCAACGTGGGAGACAATCTACACTATTAATGAGCACCTACTTTTTGCAAGGTGTTGAGCATGTGTGAAAGACTGCACCATGGAGCTCATCTTCTTGGGAGGGCCTGACTCTTGCCCAGGAAATAATACTAGAAAACAATGTAAAGAAACCTGGCAAAGGAAGAGGTGACATGTTGACTGAATGAGCAAGGTCACCTATGTGTCTGAACACTGTAAAAGAGAACTACAAGAAGGAGAGGGTGAGTCTTATCAGGAGCTAGAATGACTGTAGGATCTCAGGAAGCAAGGAGATTGGACCAAACGTGGGAACTCAGAAGTGGGAAGAAGAGGAAGAGGAGGAGGAGGGCCTATACTAGCGGAAAAAAGAAAGTGAAAGTGTTAGTTCCTCAGTTGTGTCTGCCTCTTTGCAACCACATGGATTGTAGTCCACTGGGCTCCTCTGTCCATGAGATTCTCCGGGCAAGAAAACTGGAATGGGTTGCCATCTCCTTCTCTAGGGGATCTTCCCAACCCAGGGATCAAAGCTGGCTCTCTTGCAATACTGGCAGATTCTTTAGCCCCAGCCCATACAGGAACAGAGAGAGGTAAAGAGGCGGAGGTCAAGACAGATGTGGAAGAGAAACCTTAGAAGTCTTTGGTCAAAGGCCACCCAGACAAAGGGCTACACCAAGATGTCACCAGGAGAACTTAAGATCAAGCAAGGCAGGGATTCTGACTTCCCTTGTCTATTGCTTTCTCCCCAGAGCTCACTTAGAACAGTGCCTGGCACAGAGAAGGTGCTCAATAAATTTTTGATTGAAAGAATACCACCCTTGTGCCTGTACACAGTGATGACAAACTGCAAGCAAAGGGATTCCCAGAATCTACATGCTGACCCAGACTAGACAGATGCGTGTCTAAATGAAAGAGGATGTTAATGAGCATGTTCTAAAAGGGTATAAAGATCCTGAATGATTAAAAATAACAAGTATTTACCTTATTTTCCCTCCCTCAACTCTTCCTTGAAATTATAACAAAGTAACACTTGGGTCCCACATTGGTGACTGTGGAAAACCTCCCTCCCTCCCTCTCTCCTTCCCTCCCACAGTCAGGCAACGGCCCACAGAAAGGCTGCTTCAGCCTCATGCCAAGGAGACGGGTTTTCAGCTTCATGGAGCCACCCATATAGGCTGTGAAACCAATCTGGTGGCTCAGGACTTGTATTCTGTCTTTAAATAATAGAGGCAAAATAACAGAACATTGCGGGTAATGGATAATTTATATGAAAACTTTATTGATGTGTGTGATATATCTGTGTACTGGCTTTCAATATATTGTGTTTTTCTCATAATAAACACATGAAGGACATTGTGCTAGAGGGACAAGAAATTCCAAAAGGGGGACACTTGTTTTCATATCCAAGCTGAATAACCTTTGTTTTCCTGGCTAAATACAACCATCAGAGGTGCTGCTCTTTGGGCCAGAAAACTTGCTTCATCCTGAAACATCATGAGATTCCCTGCAACATTACTAAGTTCAGAATCAGTTCTCTCAAAGTAGCATCAGTTTCAGAACACACAATCTTTTGTGAAAAAAATTAATTTATTTTTTTTCCAGTTACAAAAATAATACACACATTAATGCAAGAAACTTGGAAAATAGAAAAGGGCACAGAGAAAGAGAAACTCATAGGTAACCCCACTCTCCAGAGATGACCACTTTATCATTTCATCATTTAGGTACATTTGGGCCCACACTCTCACACATACACACACACACACACACACACACACACACACACACAAGGTTTTATAAAAATGATCTTATTCCATGCACACTACTATGAAAGCTGTGATTTTTCACTAAGCATAAGATCCCAAGCATCTTCCACTATAATGTGAGTTTTACTGACTACATAGTATTCCATCTGCAGACTTGCTCAGGATCATCCCCATAAAAGGCCCAGACAAACCCTCTGCCCTGAGGAAAGATGACAGCTGCTGAGAGACGCCCTCCCCCATTGCACAGCTAGGGCTGGCTGCCTCCAGCTCCAGAGAGCTTAAAAGCTCCAAGAACAGAATGCCCCCCTCTGTGTCCCTTATTTTACTTTCTATTAAATCAGAGCAGGACATGCAGACACAATTTTCACTACGCCCCCAAATGGCTTTACTGGAACAGCCACAAGCTCACTAGCTAATTTTTAAAGAATAATAAAAATGCCTGATGGGATCTGAAAATAATAATACTGAGAATGTTCTGCTATTGATGCACAGCCAAGACAAAGTGTGCTGACTTTCAAACGTATCTCCACCTAAGGCTTGGTTAACGCATATCTATTGTAATAGCTTCAAAGGGGGGCATCTCCTGGTGGAAAGGAACATACTGGAACCTCTGAGCATCTTGACACAGCATACAAGTGGAAGGAACATTGTTAGGGAGGAAGATCTGTGTTCTAGTCACAGCCTTGCTACCTACTAGGAATGGGGCCTCAGGCATATTCTGATCTCTGTGAAAGCCAGTTTAAACGGGGAGAGAGGGTAGATGAGAGGGTTCATAAGACCCCTGCTGGCTCTAACAGCTTTCAGTCTAATAAAACATGACCAATGGCAGTCTCGTGAGTGAGCCCTACATATATGAGAACATGCACCCTCACGCTCAAGATTAGAACTCAAGCTTTAGAATTTTCTACAGTCCTCTCAGGGGAACCCCATTTGTTCTACTGATTCTCCTGGGGGTCTCGAGAAAGTTTAGCAGCTCACCAATCTTGAGGCACTTTCTATAGAAATGTGTTATCCAAAGTGGGTCATGAGTGCCAGAAACGGTAAAATACAATTCCGGCAATTTCACTCTTGTCAGCATCAGTCAACCAATATGATCACTGAAAGAAGCATCGTCTTTGATGATCAAAGTATTTCATTTGCCTTGCTTTCCCCCTGCTTCATTACCTGCACAATTGAGAGTTATGGGCAGTTCACCCTTCCCGGTGCCCTGTCCTTTCAGATCTATTATCCTTGTCATGCAAACGTTCCTGGGAGTACATACTGTATTGTCACTGTAGCCTTCTTACCATCATCCACTGGCTTTATGATTCTAAAGTGAAAATGAAAAGCAATGCAGTTTATTGAAAAGGTTTTAAACTTGTGAAATACACTCTTGTTTCTTCTCTGATTTGACTCTCAGAAATCCATTAACTCTTAAGCAGTCACTCCTCCCCATGATTGGCATCGATCATAAGGGACGATACAGGTCTCTTTGCTCCTGGAAGGGCGGCATCCCATCAGAGCGTCTCTTCTCCGTCTCTGTCCATTTCTTCAGGTTTCTTTAAAACTAATTAGAAGAGTCAATAAACACGCCCGGCAATTCCCTTAACACACTCGAAGCACATTGGCCTGCCCTTCAGACCTGTTCTTGCTCTGTTGCTCCAAGTATTCCCTTACCTGCCTTTGTCAATTGGCATTCTCGACAAGTTCGTCATAACTTCTCAAAGTGTCAACTTTTCCTCTGTTCACCGTCCTTGTTAAAGATAATTTAAAATTAGAAAGGCACGTTCCCAGCCATTACAGAGTCAATGCTAATTTCATTCTCTTCTGCACGTAAGTCTCCTTCCCTCTAGAGATTCCCGTCCTTGGTTTGCAGCCCCCACTCCCCAGCCCCCAAAAGGCAGCATCCTTAATCACTGTATGCTCGACCCCCTTCCCCTGTTTCACCACTCTTATCTTCCCTCCTCCCAAATACTTCACCCAGTGAAACACACTTTAGTATGTGGTTCTCCTTCCTTCACTCCACTTCTGAGAGAAATGCCTGTGCCTGGGATTGTAAAGTCACCTTCAGGAAAGAGGCATACAGTCGGCTGTCAATTAATCAGGATAAGACAGAAAAAATTACAGTGTGTGCAGTTCTGCATCTCGGTACATGCACGCATGCTTTGGGGATCAAGAGGATTTCTCGTGTAAAACCTAAAATTCGCAGCAATACCTTTTTGTTGGGCTCTAACGAATTCTCTACCTAGCAGCAATTCTCTACCTAGTCGTTAATAGTCTGGATTATTTAAAACAGTGAATATCATATTTTATTATAAATTCAAGTGTTGGTCCCTCCTGTTTCTCCCCTATTCCGTTTCACCTCTATTCTTTGCAACTTGCCTGTTTCTCCTCAGTAGCACTCTTCGCTTATAAGTCAAATGACTCTATATGTATTAATTTTTAGTCCCACATCGAGTTTGACATATAGATTTTAAGCCAGTTTATTCTCCCCCCATTAGGCACAGAGCCAAACATCACCATTCTTGTCACATACACAAGTCCATCAACTTTCAGAGTGTCATTTATACACTCTTTTATTGCTTCTTACTTCTTTCACACACGCCTACCACTTACGTACAGCAACTTCACAACATTCATATTTCATAAACTTCATCAGTATTCAGCCAAATCCTCCCCCGAAGTAAGCTAGGTATTTTTAACAGTGCGCTGCCTCTTTCACAGGCATGAGGATCCTGCACTGGGTGGTACCCTTCCTGGTGCCCAGGAAGAACCTCATCTATCATGGTCTGTTCACGGATGCAGGCACTTCCTAACTGTTTTCAAAAACTTCACGATCGTTGATGATCAAAACTCCAATGCCCAATCACACTGTTAGAGATGACTGGAGGCTGGCGATTATAAATCCTCTACACCTTGATTATTCCTCTGAGCTCCATGGAAAGTAGCATGGGTGTATCAACTAGCTGGGAGGGCCTGGAGGCCTCTAGCATATCTCAGACTGTGTGAAACCTGTCCTCTCCATTGTTGTGGGCCCTACAGACAGTGCCTCGGAGGCCACGTCCTGTGGACAAGACAATCACCAGGAGACTGCAGGGCCACGCCACTGACAATGTGCCACGGCACGTAATAGGATGAGACGGTTTGTAATAATGATGTGTCAGTGGAGGCCATAAACGTAGGTTAGGGAAAAAAAATGTCCTTCCACTAACACAAGAGAATTGTTGTCTATAATTCCTTTTAACATTAGCACACACGTAAGAGCCAGACCTGGAACAGAGCCTGCCTAACCCACGGGCTATGGTACACTTATACTTCATTATGCCTCACTCCACTTTTCTAACCATTTCTTGAGACAATCTCCTTGATGTCTTTACTCCAAAAGCCAAGTAATAACAACAACAAGGCTGTCACAAAAGAACACCAAGACTCCCAAGCTGAATGTTCAACAGTAGGCTATCAGAGATATCACAAGATAACTACAGGCAACCATTAAGTCAGGTGGGAGGGCCCTGAGAAAGTCAGCTCTTGATGCGGTGCCACCCTGGTCCAGGGAACAAAGGCCTAAGCTTGTACAGAGAGCTTCCTCTGGGGAAATCTATATGCTCTTTATTGACATTCTTGAAACTCTTCCTTCTAACTCTAGAACTTCCTAACTTTCAGGGCTGATAAAACTCTTTTAACATATATAAAAAAGAAGCAAAATTAGTTGATATTTCTGTGTACCATTACACAGGGGAAAACTGCATAATGTTATGGTAATACAGCACATAACTGATTGGTAAATACAATAGCTTTGCTAAATTTTTGAGAATGAGTTTACATTTTCTAGAGAAAGAATTAGCATCTAGGCTTGGATTGAAATTTTAAAGTAAAAACCTCAACTAACCAGGATCAACTACTGACATGAATTTCTGTTCTGCCACTTACAACTCAGAGAACAAGGGAGGCAAATAACAAAACAGACAGATATTGAGGATTTAACAACAACAACAAAAAATGATTTCCAAGCTAGGATTAGGACAGATTTAGCCCAATTTCTAACACCGTCTCCATTTACAGTTCTATACTGTACAATCAGAACTCATCCTCAGAACAGTGACCCTGCAGTACCCTAAGGATCCCCAAATCTCTAAGAAAGATTCAGTTACATCCCCAGTGTTCTTCCCAGGGCAGGAAAGGGGACCAGCACACTTTCAAACACATTTGATAAGGAAAAGACAAAAATGTTTCTGCTCACTGTACCAGAAAAACAAATTCATCAGTGATGCCTTGGTACTCTTATAGAAAAATCATGGTTTATTGTATCTTAATCAATGCTTGAACACTCATTATCTGGAGAGTTCTGGGCAAGCATTAATTCACAAGGATTCAATTGTAGTTTTCTTAACATACAGCTTAATAAGATGGGTGAACATTTTAACAGCTCATTTCAAACCAACACTTGCCCTTCTGAATGAGATACCAAGGGAAAAATAAAACAAATCCTCATTTTAAAAAAAATTTTATATTTTAAATGATGGAAGGGAGAACATTTTGGAGAGACAGAAGCAGAGAGGAGGTTGTTCTTAAATTATCAGCAAGGAAGACAGTCTTCATTTTCAGAAAGGTACTGCACATTCTAGGTTGGTGTTCTCTCTGGCACCTGAAGGCCTTTCAAAGCAGACTCTTCTTGCTCCACAGGAACCTATCTCTAATCTGGGATGAATGGGTCAGGGGTCCCCTCCAGGAGGAAGGATGCTGTCTACCTCAGAGTCTCTGTACACTGGCTTGTACAACACAAAGAGGATACAACATTTGAGAACAGTGACATTTTCTATAAAAAATTTTGCACATGGGGCAATCACATTACAACTCTCTCCCCAGATACCTGAAATGTAGTTAAGTATTTTGCTTCCACAGACAGAAATACATAGATGAGCTAGAAGGAGACTGGAAAAATGGTGGGGGTTGGGGAGAGCACCTTCAGAAAAAGTGGTATATGCTATAATGAACCACATTCCATCCACAGGGTGCTAAGCAACATCCAACTTAGTCAGTCCTTCCAACATCACACCACAACGTCAAGGTAAGAATGGGGGAATCGGGAGAAAACTGTGCATCTTAACTCAGAAATGACAAAGAGTATGGCTTATGGAGAAGAGCACCTGGGTTTGCCTGATTCACGGTCCAAAGGCTAGCTCTGGACAGGAGTCAGTTTGCTTTCAAAAATGATTCAGCTGTCACCAAAGACCTTCAGAACATCTGCATCTGGAGGCACTATATATTGCAATTAACAATCCCGTACTTCCCTACATCCCTCTTAGGAGTCTGGTGTAGAAACAGCAGTATGCACCGTACACCCCCAGCTCTACCGACTTGAAAACACAAGCTTAATGTCTCTTGGTGAGGGGGGACCGTCCCTGCAGCCTCCATAATTCAGTTTCAGAAACAGAGATGTTTTCTAAAGCCAAGGGCTCCTCTTAACACCAGAAGATTTTGGAAAATTCCAGCAGGTGACTAACATTAAAAAAAAAATGTCTGTTGTAAATGTTTTCAGCCACTCAGGATTTGACTTCTGAATTAATAATTCAATTCTTTTTAAGAAAGAAGGGGGAAGCAACAGAAAAGGTTTCCATAATCATCCTCAAATGCATTTTCTAAAATTATTCTATTACATTTTTAAAGGGTATAATTATAAATGTTTTTATGAGCAATTTACTGGAAAATGAAAGTCCCTTAGTTTAAAAAATAATTATCCCATCCCCCTGGCACAGAATTTTATCCCAGCCAGTAGCTCTTTCAAACTACAGGGCATCATTTGTTCACTGGGGAGAGCCAGGTCCACGTAAAGAAAAGCTCATCTGAGAATCAATCTCTAGAAAACGCTCGAAATTGCCAGGCAAGAGCACCGACCAGAAAGTGAATCAGCCAAGACTGAAGTGCTGAATTGTGGAGAAGTACTTGAGAGGCAACGATTCCTGTGGGTCTAGAAGTCCTCAGGGCTACCACTAAACTTGTTAACTGATTTTAAGTCAATCTAAGCTCAGCTTCCAGGGGGTTCGATCTCAACCCAACTGAGCTTTTCAGTGTTAATCCCATCTTCTGGCTTGGATTTTTCCCTAAGGTCAGCCTGCCCTATCAGCCCTCCACCTGCAGCACCGGTGTTCCAGACCAACAGTGTGGCACACAGCCCCCTGAGGATAACTTTCGGGAGGTAGAATGTGTAAGTTTCTGGCATGCATATACTAACGAGATTCTGGAAGAGGGTTTTTAACAACAGTTATGTCACAATGCTCAGGGCTCCCTGAAGTCCCTGAAAGCCTTGCTAAATTAAAGATTCGCTGTGGCTCTTCCGCTTCATTCTTACTTCCCATGTTGTCTCCTGCCTTTCTTCCCTTTCATTGGGCTGAAAAGATGGGGCTGAACAACAACGGCCATCATTAAAAACACCCAGAAAACAAAACAGTTCTGCTGAAAATGCTAACATACCTTGCCCCGTTGTAAAAAGAAAGGGAGGCCGCCTTCCAGATTATAAAGCCACATATTTGATTTTGGAAGTGCAGGCACTAATGGTGCATGGTCCATTCACCCGTGGATTCCCAGGAGTTTGGAATCCAGCAATAGCTTCAAGTCTACCCAGGTAATGTCTCATGAGGTCACCTCAATGTCATGAGAATCCTGACCACAGTCTCTGCAGACTGCAAACACTGGCTGCCTGGAAGCCAACCCCGCTACCTCCCAGGAAAGCATCCCCCAGATCAGAAAGCGGCTCTTTTCACCCAAGGCCAAGGACTCCACACAACCCTCCTTGAGGTTGAAAATGCTGATTTTAAGGTGATGGTGTTTGCTTTTCCTTTTGCGTTGTGTGCCTGTATGCTTTAAGTATTAAAAAGGCGTAATCACCTAGTGTGTAGGTTAATTTCTTTCCGATATTGTAATTTATGCAACATTAATACTGGATGCCAGCTCCAATTTTCTTGCTGCTACACTCTGGGAGCCGACTTGCATATTCTGCCAATTCCATTACATCATCTGAAAACCCAAACATTTCCTATTTTCAAATCACTCTCATCTACTGAGCATATTTACACATTCCCTCTTCTTCTTCCTAGCTCACATGCACAAAGATTGGTACCCCCAAGTAGCAGACGGTACATCTGAGGTTAAAGTCTGCAAATGCACATAATTTCTGGAAGCTATTACTACTGCTGTGTTAGCTAAAGGATGCCTCCATCTCTGACCTTCCTTTTCCATTCAGACTGTTATATAACCAAGTGCCTGCGTGCAGGATGTGAGTTGAGTGTTTGGGCCTTACCTCCTCTCCCTCCCCCCATTAACTCTCCTGAGGGATGGACAAGAGGTGTGTTCAAAGAAGAGGGAGTGGGGGGTGGCCCACTAGGGGGCAAAGGGATGTGGGTCAGCAGGTCAGTTGCACCAGATGCATCCTATCTGTACTTTGTCCCTCTTCCCTTGTTGCTGAGTCTCCGGGGCTGGTGGTACCGAGAGAGCCCCATCGGTTATATAATTTGCAAGAACAGCAAGTTACGGATTTGCTAGTCGGTTCTGCAGCCTGCCACCCTGATCTCTTGCAAGAACACCTTCTGGCAAGAATGACACCTGAAGATGCTAATAACACACGGGAGGGGGATGGCTAAGACAGAGGGGGTGGCAGCACAAACCAGAAATTAGTGCAGCTTCCTACTTACTATGTCCCCCTCTTCCAAAAAAAAAAAAAGCCTCAGAAACACATGAAGGGGATTTTCTCCAGTGTTTCTGATTAACCCTGTTACATAACCCGCTCGCATTCCAAATCCACCGTCTCAGGTCTAAATATACTCTTTGCAGCCAAAAGCTCTCTACACACAAACTCACCCAGCTAGCGGCAGGTCCCGGCCCCCGGCCCCATCCCCCTTCCTGTACTCCCGACCCTCGCTGCCCCCTCCCTCTCCCTTAAACCGCGATTTGATGTGCTCGCTCTTCCGAAATCGCCTTTAATTAAATGTTTTTCGCATGTGTCATCCTGATGGCTTTTACTGTACTCGAATTCCGTGAATGGGAAAGCGCCTGGACAGGGGGTGTGGCTAAGGTGGGGCGGGGGGGGGGGGGGGCA
>SJYC01108581.1:0-15915 GCA_006408675.1 Madoqua kirkii
CCATGGACTGTAGCCTACCAGGCTCCTCCCTCCATGGGATTCTCCAGGGAAGAGTACTGCAGTGGGTTGCCCTTTCCTTCTTCAAGGGATCTTCCCAACCGAGGTATCGAACCCAGGTCAGGAATTGAACTTGGGTCAGAGATCAAACCTGAGTCTCCCACATTCCAGGCAGACACTTTAACCTCTGAGTCACCAGGGAAGCCCTGGAGATTTACATTGTTCCAACCTGGTGAAGGAACAATGTAAATCTCAAGTCCCCTTAGAGGGGAAGGGAAGAGCCAGTCTTGCCCGATGATTGCAAGTATAAAGGAAGATGAAAGCCTGCATTACCCACTCTGGATAATCCTCTCCACTTCTCTTCCTATTTTATACAAGAGGAAACCAAAATGCAGGGAAGTGACTCGCTCAAGACCACCCAGTTAATCCATCCTGCCATGGACATGGAATCCTCTGATTACCTGAATTCAAGACCCAACTCTGCCGCGTACTAGTGCTATGGGCAAGGATGCCACTCACCATTTTTATGATGATATTCCCTCAGGTACAGATGAGAGTTACTAGGAGGGTTAGATAAGACAGTCCTTCTAAATCCTTCCAAAATGCTTGCCACTCAAAATGTTGCTATCATTCTTGTTAGTGTTAGTCACTCAGTCATGTCCAACTCTTTATGACCCCATGGACTGTAGCTCACCAGACTCCTCTGTCCATGGAATTCTCCTGGCAAGCATACTGGAGTAGGTAGTCATTCCCCCTTATCCAGGGGATCTTCCCAACCCAGAGATCGAACCCAGGTCTACTACATCACAAGCAGTGTACCATCTGAGCCACCAGAGAAGCCCTAATTACACATCTTTAATAAAATAATTATATAAAACTTCACTATCCAATTCAGTAACCACTGGCTGCATGTGGGTACTGAGAACTTGAAACGCAGCTAATTCAAATTGTAATATATGATAAATGTTATAAATCCACATTAGATTTTGAAGACAGTACAAACATTCAAAAAAAACTAAGATCATGGATCTGGTCCCATCACTTCATGGCAAATAAATGGGGAAACAGTGAAAACAGTGGCAGACTCTATTTTGAGGGGCTCCAAAATCACTGCAGATGGTGATTATAGCCATGAAATTAAAGATACTTACTCCTTGGAAGGAAAGCTATGACAAACCTAGATGCATATTAAAAAGCAGAGACATCACTTTGCCAACAAAGGTCTGTCTATGGTTTTTCCAGGGGTCACGTATGGATGTGAGAGTTGGACTACAAAGAAAGCTGAGTGATAAAGAATTGATGCTTTTGAACTGTGGTGTTGGAAAAGACTCTTGAGAGTTCCTTGGTCTGTGAAGAGATCCAACCAGTCCATCCTAAAGGAGATCAATACTAGCTGTTCATTGGAATGACTGATGCTGAAGCTGAAACTCCAATATTTTGCAACCTGCTGTGAAGAGCTGATTCATTTAAAAAGGCCCTGATGCTGGGAAACATTGAGGGCAGGCAGAGAAGGGGATGGTTGGATGGCATCACTGACTCAATGGACATGAGTTTGAGTAGACTCCAGGAGTTGGTGATGGACAGGGAGGCCTGGCGTGCTGCAGCCCATGGGGTCGCAAAGAGTCAGACATGACTACCAAACTAAACTGAACTGAACTGAACTGAACTGCTCCTTGGAAGAAAAGCTATGACCAACCTAGTTCAGTTCAGTTCAGTCACTTAGTCATGTCCGACTCTTTGCGATCCCGTGAATCACAGCATGCCAGGCCTCCCTGTCCATCACCACATCCTGGAGTTCACTCAGACTCATGTCCGTTGAGTCAGTGATGCCAGCCAACCATCTCATCCTCTGTCATCCCCTTCTCCTCTTGCATTCAATCTTTCCCAGCATCAGAAATCAGTCCTAAATATTCATTGGAAGGACTGATGCCAAAGCTGAAGCTCCAATACTTTGGCCACCTGAAGCCAAGAGCTAACTCTTTGGAAAAGACCCTGATACTCGAAATACTGAAGGCAGGAGGAGAAGGGGATGACAGAAGATGAGATGGTTGGATGGCATCACTGACTCAGATGTGAATTTGAGCAAGCTCCAGGAGTTGGTGATGAACAGCGAAGCCTGGCATGCTGCAGTCCATGAGGTCGAAAAGAGTCGGACACAGCTGAGTGACTGAACTGAATACAAAAAATGTAGTGTCTCATTAATAATTTTATATTGATTGCATGTTGAAATGACAATAGTTTGGATATACTGGGTTAAATAAAATACATTATTTAAATAATTTCACCTATTTTAACTTTTTAAGATGTGGCTACCAAAAACATAAAATTACTATGTGGTTCACATTATATATCTACTGGGCAGGGGTGGTATGGAATATATTAACATATGGCACATAGTAGGCATTCTAATGATTTAACTAGACTAACTGCTAGGTTTCATCTGAGGGCACCATTGGGTCAAGAGTTAGCTCCGTCTTGTTATTTTACAAAATGTCAATTGTGCTCCTGCTTTTCACAGGGCATTAAGCTGAGTGCTAAGCAAAACTAGTGTGTTTCACAGGGAAAGTAAGACATGCTCACCAAAACTAACTGGCATTCAGTGAAAAGGCTCTAGCTACCCTAGAGACCACCGCAAAGAGAGCTAATAATCTCCCTCAGGGAATGAAACAGTAAGGGCTCTGCCCCGAGCAGCTAATGTTCCCTTTGTTCGCTTCTGAACCTGAGGCTGTGGACTCCGATAAGAAAAAACGGTACTTGACCACATGCAATTGCCAGGGAACCTAAGAACAGGTGTCCTGCAGTCTCATGTTTCCAACCTGGAACACCTAAGCTTCCCCTGGGCGGGGTGAGGTGAGGTGATGTACTGGGTCAGTGTCTGACAAAGAACCACCATGAGCCCACTGGTACTGAGCTCACTACCCTCCTTGACTGGCTTTGCAAAACACAAGGGGACAGAGGCCTAGATTGTAAGCTCCATGAAGGCAGGCATAGCGTCTCGCTTGTTCCCCAGTGCCTTCTCAGTGCTGAGCTCTGTGTCTAGCACACTGGTGATTGCAGTAGGTGTTGACTGAGTAGGTGGATGAGACTTTTCTATATATATATAAAGAAGCTGTGAATATATCAGCAAATATAGGAGTACAATTTATTGAATAGCTATTTAATATTAGATTCTAAATACCCTTTCATATATACTTTATAGGTTAGGTTCCTCTACTTTGCCATGAAGCAATTTATTTAACTTCTCTAAAGATCCATTTTTCTTTCTATAAAATGAATTTAATCACCTTTTTTTTTTTTTTTTGACCACTTAGAGCAGAGTTGGTGAGGGTCACATAAGAGATGAAAGTGACTTGGGAATTCTTAGCAGAGTCCCTCAAACAGAACTGTATTTGTGTTACCCGATATGATTGGCACTAGCCACATGTGGCTATTGAGCACTTGAGACATGGTTACTGTGAACAATTTTTTTTTCCTTTTAAATAGATTATTTTTTCAGAGAAGTTTTAGGATCAGCAAAATTAAGCAAGAAATGCAGAGATTTTCCATATACTTACTGCTCCCACACACTCACTGCCTCTCCCACAATAACATCCCCCACCACAGTGATACATTTGTTATAATCAATGAACTTTTATATTGACAAATTATTATCATCCAGAGCCCTTAGTTTACATTAGTGTTGTATACTCTATGGGTTTTGACAAATGTATAATGATATGTATCCACCAGTATAGTATCATACAGGCTAGTTTCACTGCCCTAAAAATCCTCTGTGCTCCACCTATTATTTATCCTTCTCTCCTCCCAACTTCTAGCAACTACTAATCTTTTTATTGTCTCCATAGCTTCACCTTTTCCAAAATGTCACACAGTATGTAGCCTTTTCAGATGTTCTTCTTTCACTTGGTAATATGCATTTAAGTTTCTTCCGTTGATTTCATGGCTTAACAGCTGATTTCTTTTTAGCACTGGATAGCATTCCATGTCTGGATATACCACAGGCTTCCTTCATAGCTCAGTTAGTAAAGAATCTGCCTGCAATGCAGGAGACCCCGGTTCGATTGTTAGCTTGGGAAGATCCCCTGGAGGGGGAAAGGCTACCCACTCCTTCCAGTATGCTGGCCTGGAAGGTTCCATGGACTATAAGAGTGGGACATGACTGAGCGACTGTCACTTTCATTTATCCATTCACCAACTGAAGGACATTTTGGTTGCTTCAAAGTCATGGTAATTATGAATAAAGCTGCTTTAAACATCCCCGTGCACATTTTTGCTTGGACTTGAGCTTTTAGTTCCTTTGTGTAAATACCAAGGGGCCCAGTTGCTGGGCCATATGGTGAGAGTGAGACTTCCTAGGTGGCTCAGAGGTAAAGAATTAACCTGCCATGCAGAAGATGTGAGAGATTCCCTGGGTATGGAAGTTCAATCCCTGGGTAAGGAAGATTCCCTGGAGGAGGGAATGGCAACCCACTCCAATATTCTTGCCTGGAGAATCCCATGAACAGAGGAGCCTGGCAGGCTCTAGTCCATAGGGCTGCATAGAGTTAAACACGTCTGAAGCAACTGAGTACGCATGCACAGTATGAGTATGTTGAATTCTGTACGGAATTTACCAGAGTGTCTCCCAAAGTGTTACACCATCTTACATTTCCACCGGCAATGAATTAGAGTTCTTGTTTCTCTATACCCTCTCCAGTATTTTGTATTCCGGAGTTTGACCATTCTCAGAGGCTTGTAGTGGTATCTTGTTTTTTTACTTTGCATGTCCTTAATGACATATGATTTAGAGCATCTTTTCATATACTTATCTGCCATCTGTATACTTTCTTTAATGAGGTGTCAGTTCAGATCTTTTGCCCATTTTTAAGTGGGCTGCTTGTTTTCTTGCTGTTGATTTTTAAGTTATTTGTATATTTTAGATACCACTCTTATCAGATATGTCTTTTAGAAATACTGTATTTTCTCCCAGTCTATGGCTAGTTTTCTCATTCTCTTGACACATCTTTCAATATTAATTTTAATGAAGCTGTTTATCAATTCTTCCTTTCACGGATCATACTTATGATGTTATATCTAAAAAGTTATCATTGTGTCCAAGGTCATCTATATTTTTTCCTTTGTTACATTCTAAGAATTTTACAGTTTTGTGTGATGCATTTAGGAATATGATGCATTTTGAGTTAATATTTATGAAAGGTTGTAAGGTTGTGTCTAGGTTCTATTTTTGCATGTCAATGTCCAAATGTTCAAGCACCATTTATTAAAAAGACTGTTTTCTCTAGTGTATTGTCTTTCAGTTCAGTTCAGTTCACTCACTCAGTCGTGTCTGACTCTTTGTGACCCCATGAATCGCAGCACGCCAGGCCTCCCTGTCCATCACCAACTCCCAGAGTTCACTCAGACTCGCATCCATTGAGCCATCTCATCCTAGGCCGACCCCTTCTTCTCCTGACCCCAATCCCTCCCAGCATCAAAGTCTTTTCCAATGAGTCAACTCTTCTCATGAGGTGGCCAAAGTACTGGAGTTTCAGCTTCAGCATCATTCCCTCCAAAGAAATCCTGGAGCTGATCTCCTTCAGAATGGACTGGTTGGATCTCCTTGCAATTGTTGGTCTTCTCCAACACCACAGCTCAAAAACATCAATTCTTTGGCGGTCAGCCGTCTTCACAGTCCAACTCGCATATCCATACATGATTTACTCCTTTTTTAAAAATCAGTTGACTTAATTTATGTGGGTCTATTTCTGGGCTCTCTGTTGTATTCTATTGGTCTGTCTATTCTTTCACCAATACCATACTGTCTTGATTACTGTAGCTTGAAGGTGGACTTTTAAATTTTATTTTATGCCAATTAAATTGAAATAGCCATATGTAGCTAGTGGTCATTGTCGTGGATGGTGCAGGCCTTTCATTTCAAGTTTTAATCTTTTGAACTGCTGAGCCACCTTCACATGGATAGCCACTAATAAATTATAGGTTCCATAAATATTTATTTTACACCCACTGCAGAAAGATGCTGTAAGGGATTCTAAGATGAATCAGGTAGATTTTATATCCTCTATGAGAAGCCAAGACAAGTTAGTCAGCACCTGAATTCCAAGCTATATAGCATAAAATGCCATGGGACAGGTTCAGATCAAGTGCTAGGATTTTAAAGAAAGAGACAATGTCCCCTGTTGGAGAAATCGAGGAAGGCTTCTTTGAAAAAGGAGCTGTCCAAGAGTTATTTTTCCTGGAGTCAGGACTAAAATACACCTTTAGGAAGTGGTTGTGGGAATAGATGAACTTTTTGCAAGGAGAATTGAAACTGCTCCTACATTTTTGTTCTCCAGGTAGACCTACTCAATGTTATATACAGGTATTTTTCCATTGAGGAACTATGTAAGAATCTTTTTCTGTACAAGGCAATGTCCCAAACAGAATATATCTCAAACATATATACTTTGCATTCCAGTCATTTGAGAACCCTGGCTCTCTAAGGGTGGTCCCCAGGCCAGCAGCATCAGCATCACCTGGAAATTTGTTAGAGGTAGAAAATTTCTAAACTTAAAAGCTTTTGAATTGCAAAGAAACCCACAGAATGGGAGAAAACATTTGCAAATGATGTGACTGACAAAGAATTAATCTCCAAAATATATAAACAAAGACCACCTAACTGGTAAATGCACATGCATAAATAACTATGAATTCTAAAGGAGGGCTCTTCTTGTGAGAGAATACATCCATGCCTCTGTGGGCTTAACTTGGCCTATGTCTCCAATACAACAGAACCCCCTACCCGCTCCCCATAGGGAATCTTACCATAACTAAATCTATACCAAGCTCATTATTTTGGTCGTAGTTATACAGAGAGGGTTTTTTCCCCCATTTTTCAAAAACTTGGATAGAGCTTAAATTTTACAATTAAAAAGAAAAAGGCGGGGGAGGGGGGAACCTCTGTCAAACTAGCCTGGGGCACTGATGATTCAGAATGCCAGTTCTGTCCTGGTGAAGATAGATGTTTAGATGGAGAGCCTGTGTGAAACTAAGTAAGAAATCAGCAGGAAATATTTTCTGCTTAACAGATCAGAAGGGTGACAAACAGTAGCAGTGTTCCAAAAAGCTGCATCATAGTAGATATTATGCGTCAAACTTTCCTTTCAATATAGTTCTAAGTTGATCCTCTCTTCATGTCATAAGAAATGTAGTTGACCCCCAAATTTAGTTAGCCATCTCACTAAATAATTTTTTTCAATTTTACATGTATCTGTTACTTCACAACAACGCTGGATAACAAAGCACCCCACAACTTAGTAGCTTGTAGACACAAATATCTTTCTCCTTCTTATGCCTGCAGCGTGTCGGGCTCAGCTGGGCTGGGCTTCTGGTGGCTGACTGGGTTTAGGTCTGTTTTGCACATTTCTCATTGATCTTGGGATAATGGTTGACAGGCCTGCTCTGTTCAAAGGCAAGTGCACAGGTCTAACATGCATGCATCACACGGGCTAACAGCCCATTGGCTAAAACAAGTCATATGACCAAATCCAAAGTCAAGGGGAGAGGAAGTTCCCTCAGCCCACCAAGAGGCAAGGGCAAGGATCTGAAGTGTATACCACTAGGAGACTGAACAACTGGGGCCAACAATTCAATCATCAGAGATGACTTATCTGAAGACCAGAAGTTCTCAAGCCTGGCAGGACACTGTCATGTGTCCTGGGAGTTTTAAAACTTGGGAGTTTTAAAAAATTACTTCTGCCTGGGTCCCATCCTCAGAAATTCTGATTTAATAAGTTTGGGGTGCAGCTCAGGCTGGGAGTGGTAAAAGCTCCCCGGGTCTGCTCAGCCAAGTCTGAGAACACTGGTGTTAAACCAAATGCTATCAACAAAACAAATGAAAAAAATTTGACCACTGTTTTGGAGAGATCACTTTCCTGTTCATTTGGGGGACTCCTTGTCTTTTAAGACCGTTTACAGTTAAAGCACATTATTGTATCAGATGAAATTTCTGTTCCCTCCAGTGAGCAGCCTCAGGTCAGATTCATAAAAAGGTACCATAGAAATTTTCCTAGCATTGAATTCTAATGAATTGCTGGTGAGTCTGTTTGTTACTTAACTATCATTAAAGTGAAAACACTGATGCGGGTGCTAGCTGTTAAGTGTCTGCATTTCTGGAGAAGCTGTGTACAGTGTATGGAATCCTGTTCTTACTAGAATGTAGGATGTACAGTCTCAAGGCACAGGATGCATCCATAGATAACACACACATTTTGCTTTTCTTGTGTCTGTGTCAGTGTGTGTTAGTCGCTCATTTGTGTCTGACTCTTTGCGACCCCATCGACTATAGCCCACCAGGCTCCTCTGTCCATGGAATTCTCCAGGCAAGAATACTGGAGTGGGTTGCCATTCTTTTCTTTAGCGGATCTTGCAGACCCAGTGATTGAACCTGCCTCTCCTGCAGTGCAGGCAGATTCTTTACCATCTGAGCCACGAGGGAAGCCCACTTTTCATATATGTTCATATTTTCAGGACGTATGTACATTGAGAGTTTTAACTTTTCTTTCTTTCTTCCTCTCGTCCTTCCTCCCTACCTCCCTCTCTAGCTCATCTCTGTCTTTGTTCCTTTCTTTCTTCTCGTGCCTTCTGGTTTTCAAAGTTCTATAAATGCATGCAAGTCATAAAGGACCCTATAACTGATCTTATAAAGATCGGTTCTAAGGGAGTTGTTTTCTGCCATATATTTTGGAAAGAGGATACCTGGGGCTAATTAAAAGCAGCAGGTTTACTCTTCTATAAACTATGCTTCTTCCCAGCAGAGTTTTAGCCACTTAAGGGTCTCAGTATATATTTACTCTTAAAGCACTCGTGTCATTTATTTCATCACTAATTTTATTTCACAGTTTTCATTTTGGGATCTTTCTAAACCTCTTTATGACACTCTGAAAATAAAAATATGGCAACGTACTCCCTTTCCTGAATTTTTTTCTTTTACTGTATATAAGAAAGCTAATATTTTAAGGACCAACCTGAGTTTTAGAAAACTCTTCATATCTCTCAGAGATCATCTAGAAATAGTGATCAAGCAAAGCATCCTCCCATAATTTCTCAATATGTTGTCTGGCTCATAGATGGGCTCATTTGTTGGAAAAAGAAGATAAATCATCGGTTTGCATATTATTTCCCCCCGCAATTGAATGCTGGCTGTCAAGATACTTGAGATTTTGAATAACCAATCAAATTATTAATTTTTGGATGAAATTCCATAATGCTGTGGCTAATTGTGGATGTGTGCAGACTTGGGGGGTGGGGAGTGCTGTGTAAAACTATAAAAATGTCAGTGTCAAGGAAGAAAAAAAAGATACATCCGCCCTGGAGATGAGTCACTGGAAACATATTGGATGCATTTATCAGAGTAGGAAGCACTATAGAGTCAATAACATTTCAATTTGACACTTACTTCACATCCAAAAGTTAGATCCACAAATATTTTCTTCCCAGGGACATGTTGTCATAATAAAGAAAATAAAGCTTTTGGTCTACCAGCTGTTACCTTTTACATTTATTCCATGAGGATAATGACCCAAAAGTATACATCATCGTGCACAAACCACTCTGTAACCACAGGA
Organism: Madoqua kirkii; assembly: GCA_006408675.1. NCBI lineage: Eukaryota > Metazoa > Chordata > Mammalia > Artiodactyla > Bovidae > Madoqua > Madoqua kirkii. The sequence continues at coordinate 9,600 of SJYC01108581.1, forward strand.
GGATGAAGGTAGGAGTCATAAAACGGCTGCCAAAAGGCTATGTGGCTTTGGAGAAGTTGCTCAACATCTCTGGGTTTTGGTTTTCTCATCGGATGAACTAGATGATATCCAAGAGCCCTCTGCAATTTCATTTAATTGCTTAAAGAATTCTTGGCACTACAAAAGACACAGTGTTGGAGGGAGCTATGTTACAAGAGATAGAAACAAGCAGATGTTCAATATGGACGATGTTACTAGTAGAATGTTCTGATGGTAAGGAAGTTCATAAAATGGAGAAATAACACTGTGGACCCAGAGAACAGGAAGAGTTCTTAATTGTCAGCAAGGCAACTAAACAGGTCAGTGGGGACTTGGCCAAAGTCACTCACAGAGTTGGTGGTCAAATGCAAGAAGGACCCAGGACCTCTGTCTCCCCATTGAGCACCCCTTCCTTTGCCCCAGGCTGCCTCATAGGCCCACACTCAACAAACCAGACTTTACTGGCTGACAAATCCTCATTTGGCTGACAGGTCACTTGAGAACACTATGGGTTGCAGTGTGAGCAAGAAGGATCTTTGAGGGCAGACAGAGCCTTTAAGATGGGTCACAATGTGATCCCAATGAGTGTAGCCCCAAATGGGGTCAATATTTTACATTTCTTATCAGCCACACCTTAACCATAGGATTCTATGAGGTCAGAAAATGGCCTTGGCTTTAACCAAACGATAACTCTGGATTTGAGTTAATTTGAACGTGGCCCATTTGGGCAAATAGAGCCACTCTTCAATCTCAGGGGTGTCCCAGAGAAGACACAGTTGCAGCTTGGAATCCTTACCTGCATGCTTACTAGGCTGTGGCTTCAGGGAAAGGTTAACATGTTTTGAACCATACAAGGAGTATCACTTATGTTATCACAGTACTAACAGCTGGGTGATAGAATCCCTGTTTTCCAGAGAAATGTAGCCCAGATTCTTAGAGGGGTTGACCAGAAGCTCCATAGTTAATATTCAGCAAGCACAGACTCTCAGTCTAGATCTGTTTAATTGCAATGCCCATGTTCTTTATGTGATATTTTCTTTCTAACGCAAACAGTAATAAAATGAAAAAGAAAAACCTTAAGTATTGAGCTAGGAAAAATGAAGAAGAAAATGGGAAAGATGGGTGGATTGATTGAAATAAACAAGAACTTAAAAATCTGGGTCCAGATTCTAGTCTTTCTTCTTGATCATCACCCCATCCACCTCATCAGCACATATTGGATATTATTATACAACTAAGAGCTACTGAACACTAAGCCTTTAAGTTCTTTAAACAGATCTGCTGTACTTTATACATATTTCTCAGATAATGATGCAATGAATAGCTACTGCTGTCATTCCCTGTAATACTTAAGGAAACTGAAGCACAAAGAGAAGATAAGTAACATGATCAAGATCATACAACTTATGGGTGGCAGAGCTGCTGTGTGACAACTCTGGCCACCTTTCGAGCTTCAGATGACAGCAGACTTCCCTTCACCGCCCACTAGAATGGTTCAGACTTCCTGGACAAATCACTTGAGAGGAAGGGGAAGGAGGAGGTCTGGAGGAGGGTAAGGTAGGGAGTAGATGGGGGGCTGGTGGCACCTCCCTCCCTACAATTCCCAGTATCCCACTACTTCCTCCCCTGGTCCTTCACGTTGTGTTCCATTTCAAAACCTGGAAAACACACTCAAAATGTCTTAAGAATAAAAATGTATCACAATACAAGAGGTCCTATGATAAGATGGTCCTGGGGTTGGCTAATTCCACCCTCAGTGATATCAACAAGGGCTTTTCCATCTCCCTACTCTGCATTTTCTGAATGTCAACTTGAGCCTCATGTAACCTACCTCTTGATGACAATATGACTACTCCAGGTATCATGTCCAGTTGGGAGAAGAGATTCATCTTGTCCGCTAATTTTTTGTTTGTTTGTTTGTTTAAAGAGAGAATCCCCAGAAACTTCTGAATAGATTTTCACTCATGACTATTGGCTAGACTGAGTCACAAGCCCACTCCTAAACCAACCACTGAAAAAAGGAACGGGAGTACCAGCGTTGGCTAAGGCTAATTGAGATTCATTCTAAATTGTTGGAAAGTCCCGACTCCTGAGGGAGGGATACTCAAGCACAAATGCTTAGTGAGCCAGCTATTTCTGCTACAGAACCTTCCACTCCTCAATTGGAAATGGGGGAAATGACCATTGCTCCTTCACAGGACTGTTACGAACTGATTTTGAGGGATAAATAACATCTTTTGTCACAGGATTAAAGAGTTTTCTTTCTTTTCTCCATTGTCTTATTTGTAATCAAATCATTGAGGTAGCACCACTCTCCTCCAAGAGGAAGGAAAAGCCCTGGGCACATGTAACAACATTTTCTATAGTTTAAGTACTCTGGAGAAATAAGATACTGGTATTCCTCTGATATAAAGCAGAGGCCCTCACACTGAGTGAGGGTCAGAGTCCCCTGGAGGGCTTGTTAAAACAGACTGCTGGGCTCTAGAGTTTCTGATGCAGTAAGTCTGGGTGGGGGTTGGAGAATTCATCCATCTAACAAGTTCCCAGGTGATGCTGCTGATAGCGGTCCCAGACCACACCTCAAGAAGCACAGCTCTAGACTGTGAGTGTCTTGAGTGTAAGAACCAGGTTCTTATTATATTTATATCCCTAGTACTTCAGTGCCTGGTACATACAGTTGTTGTTTAATCATTCTGTCATATCCAACTCTCGGCAACCCCATAGATTGTAAACTGCCAGACTCCTCTGTCCATGGGATTTCCCAGCAAGAATACTGGGGTGAGTTGCCATTTCCTTCTCCAGGGTATCTTCTTGACTCAGTGATTGAACCCACGCTTCCTGCATTGGCAGGCAGATTCTTTACCAGTGCACTGAGCCACCAGGGGAGTCTGGCACATACTGGTAATAACTGGTAAGATGGTAAGTAAGAAGAATTAATATTTATTCTGTGCTCAATACTAATAAACCTTTTTCATACATTTATTCATTTAATCCTTACTGTAATGCCGTGAAGGTGGCAGTTTCATTACCCCTATTTTACAGATGGGTAAAGTTCCTTGATAGCTCAGTTGGTAAAGAATTCACCTGCAATGCAGCAGACCCCAGATTCCTCACTCAGGAAGATCTGCTGGAGGAAGGCCAGGCTACCCACTCCAGTATTCTTGGACATCCCTTGTGACTCAGCTGCTAAAGAATCTGCCTGCAATGCAGGAAACCTGGGTTTGATCCTTGGGTTGGGAAGATCCCCTGGAGAAGGGAAAGGCTACCTACTCCAGTATTGTGGCTTGGAGAATTCCATGGGCTGTATATAGTCCATGGGGTCACAGAGAGTTGGACACAACTGAGTGACTTTCACTTCAAAGTGAGGCATAGTAACAGGAGGCTAATATGTAGTAGAGCCAAGATTTAAACCCAGATCCATCACAATCAAGAAACTGTGCAATTAACTAAGACTTTATGCTAAATATAATAAGTAGTGCGTAATTGTTGAATGAATGAATAAATGAATTTCATATCCTCAAAGAAGGAAAAGTAACAGGGGTATATGTTGATGGGTGCTGGAGAGAAGGCAGGACAAAAGCATTGACATCTCTCTGGGACCATGATCCAGGAAAAACTCTTGATATCTGGGGTCCTGGGCAGCAAAGCAGGCCCCTCAGGGAGAGATGATCCCCAGGGAGGTGTCTCTAACCAGCGTATACTCAGCTGAGTTCCTTCCTTCACTCATTCACCTTGGCTTATCTCCCACTGACACAGCAGCCCAGCATGAGAGTGTGATGGAAACAGAAGAGCAACCAGGGGGCCTTGCTCTTCCCATTCTCCACCCTAGGCTGTCCATGCACTTCAGGCAGAATTCTGGGCGTGCATCCCTGGATGCGAAGGAAGCCCTGTTACAGATGCGCTCTCACTCTTCAAGTCACCAGGGTACCATCTGGTAAACTGCTGCTGCAAAGCACTGCATGGTACCCTAGTGGCCTCACAGACTGATTGTATCCCTAAAAGTGTTTACTTTATCTCTGGGGGGCATTTACACCCTGGGAAAAATCTGGTTAAACGTATAAATGAATCTTCTAACCAGCCAAGACTGAAGATATGAAATCATAAAGCCAGAAGGCTCTCCTCAAGGGCAGAAGCTTCTCCCCACCCTCCCAGCACACTCTCACCATCCAGTCTCAGGCAATGGTGATATGTTTATTGATTTCAAAAGAGCACAAGGAAGGAGGTTCCAAAAGATCATTCCATCCATTGACCTTCAGAATATTTCTGCTTCTCTAACTTAGACCCTATCAGATTGGGCTCATTTCAACCTTCTCTGCCTCCAGTGGTGAGGAGAACAGATGATTGGCATACTCTTTGAATCAGAAGTTTCTGCAGCTTTATGACTGTCATTAAATTTCCTGTAGGTCTAAAACTTTTAGGGTTAGGCCTCAACTTAATGATTCTTTTTAATTCCTCAATGTAAGATAAAAAGTGCCAAGAGCCACTTACTGGAGACTTTCAAGAGTGTCTCCATCAGGATAGACTGTTATACAGTGAATGCAATCAACTGTCCAGTCTTAGCAGCTTATAACAACCAGGAACTATGCCTTGCTCATCCTAATGTTCATTGTCTATCAGAGGTGGGAAGCTACCCCTCATAATACCATTTCAAATACTGCTGGTCACTGGACCAGTGAGGAATCAGGTCAGGGCCCTTCAGACTTTCACCTGAAGTAACACTTGGCACTCCGTCTATACTACACGGGCAAGCCACATGTGCTTGTCTTCTCAGGGGTCAGTGAAGGGAGAGCCTAACACATTTTCAGAAGGAAGCACTGGAAATATCTGGTAAACCAGCTAATGACGGCCAGACCATAGCGGGCAATCCTGTGTGAGAGCTTCCTTCTGGCTTTATGATTTCGTATCTTCAATCTTGGCTGGTTAGAAGATTCATTTATACATTTAACCAGATTTTTCCCAGGGTGTAAATTCCCCCCAGAGATAAATTAAACACTTTTAGGGATCATATAGAGCTTCCTTCCAAAACTATATATGATAGTTTTGGTCATATATCTAGGATTGCCTGGAGAAGGGTTCAGCCAAGTTATGAGTATGGATATGCTATAAGAAGATGAATCTATAGGTCTATGTGCACTTTTGGGGGAACTATGTCTATTCCCATAAATTAATTCCCACCTACTACAACAGTAACCCAGTCAAGGGCCAGCAGAGAGGGAGGGAGATTTAAATCAGGTGAGCTAATGCTTGTTCTGTGTCATCCTGTGCCACCTGCTGAGAGCACAGAGTGAATACAAACTATCTCTGGTCTTAGGAATGTACAGTTGTGAGGGACATCTGAATAAATAAATTCATTGTAGTACATTACACCATGATGCACAGGCTCCAGATTCAAAAAGACCTGGATTTGCACCCTTAGTGCTATTTATTCAAGTTTCCTCCTCAGAAATTGTCCACAGTGCTGCTATGAGCATTGGGGTACATGTGTCTCTTTCAATTCTGGTTTCCTCGATGTGTATGCCCAGCACCAGTGTTCATCACTGCACTGTTTATAATAGACAGGACATGGAGCAACCTAGATGTCCATCAGCAGATGAATGGATAAGAAAGCTGTGGTACATATACACAATGGAGTATTACTCAGGCACTAAAAAGGATACATTTGAATCAGTTATAATAAGGTGGATGAAACTGGAGCCTATTATACAGAGTGAAGTAAGCCAGAAAGAAAAACACCCATACAGTATACTAATGCATATATATGGAATTTAGAAAGATGGTAACGATAACACTGCATGTGAGACACAAAAGAGACACAGATGTATAGAACAGTTTTTGGACTCTGTGGGAGAGGGAGAGGGTGGGATGATTTGGGAGAATGGCATTGAAACATGTATAATATCATATACGAAATGAATTGCCAGTCCAGGTTCGATGCATGATACTGGATGCTTGGGTCTGGTGCACTGGGACGACCCAGAGGGATGGTATGGGGAGGGAGGAGGGACGGAGGTTCAGGATGGGGAACACGTGTATACCTGTGGTGGATTCTTGTTGATGTATGGCAAAACCAATACAATATTGGAAAGTAATTAACCTCCAATTAAAATAAATAAATTTATATTAAAAAATAAATAAACATGCCCTTATGCCATTAAAAAAAAAGAAATTGTCCACAGACATAGTAACCTCCTTGAGAAGGCTTGTGAGAACTTAAGTAGGTAATCCATGTAAACATTTATGACACACAGTAAATGCAGTGTTTAAAATAAACATTTTATTTGAATAAAGATGCTGATAG
>SJYC01108584.1:0-16434 GCA_006408675.1 Madoqua kirkii
ACTGAGCAAATGAACTGAACTGAACTGAACTGGAAAAACCATAGCTTTGACTATACTGATCTTTGGTGGCAAAATGATGTTTCTGCTCAGATGATACATAAATAGATAGATAATAACTTATACATATATATACCCACAAATATGAATTATTATTGTTTTATAAATCAATATAATTTGGATCTACTCATATATTTATACTTTCCTTTGCTCTTGATTCATTCTGTATCCTAACCTTCCATCTAGGATTACTTTCTGTCTGCCTAAACAACTCTCCTTAATGTTTCCTTTACTGAAGATCTAGTGGTAACAACTTTCTGATTTTGTCTGAAAATGTCTTTATTTCACCTTTATATTTAAAAGACATTTTTATTAACAGTCTATATTGGTGACTCATTTTTTTTTTCTCAGTACATTAAAGATATTCCACTATCTTCTGACTTCCACTGTTGCTTTCAACAACTTTATTATCAGTCTAACTATTGTACCTTCTAAAAGTAATCTCTTTTTCTCTCTGGCAGCTTTATGTATTTGATTGTCTACAATTTCACTATAATATATCCTTTATGTTTATCCTGACTAAGAAATTTTGGGAATTTTCCTAGGACATTGTCACTCATTTTTGTTTTATGCTTAAGACTTTTAGACTCTGCTCCTTCTAAGTAGCCTTTTGGATATATGCTGGACCTTCTAATTATATCCTCTATGGGTTTTATGTTTTCTCATGACCTTATTGCCTTTACATGCTTACTTTTGTATATTTTTCTATAACCAAGATTATAGTTTACTATAGATTTCTCTTCAACTGTATCTAATTTGTCACTGAATCTATACATTGAATTTTTAATTCAGTCAGATTTTCAAGTTCTAGCATTTACTTTGCTCTTATGTAAGTCTGCTTTGCCACTTTTTATGCTTTTCAATAGTCTACCAAATTTTCCCCTGGGTGAGGCAGATCCCCTGGAGAAGGAAATGGCAACCCACTCCAATATTCTTGCCTGGAGAATTCCATGGACAGAGGAACCTAGTGGGCTACAGTCCATGAGGTCACAAAGAGTCAGACATGACCGAAGGACTAACACTTTCACCAAATTTTTCAAGCTTCCCTTTCTCTTCTTGAAAGTAGTAAATATAGTTGCTAGGTAGTCTCTTGCTATTAGTTCCCATACTTGATATTCTTATGAGTGTGTGTGTGTTATTTCTTATTTTCACTGGTTCTTTCATAGGTGAATGTGTACCATGTGGCTAGCTTTTTGTTTTGTTATAGTTGATTTTAACTATGTGCTTGACATTGTATTTTTTAATTTATAGAAATATTTGAAGCCTCAGATGATGCTATTTTTCTTTAGATACAGTTTTCATTTTCTTTTGGCTAGTCCTGGGGCACAATCAAACCAATCAATTATCATTTAGTCCAACTTCAGGCAATAAAATTGTCTTGGTCACCCAGATGACCTATAAATGGGAAACATTTCATGGAAGAACTGTTTCACTTCCATTTCACTCTTATTTCTAGGAGAAGCAACTCCACTGAAACTGAGACCAAGGCATAGGAAGTCTTATCCTGGGGAGCCCTGGGCTCAAAGTTCATGCTCCCCTGATCTTACGGGACTAGAAGCATATTGCCCACTCTCCTAGACAGGTATTTCAGATTCCCAGTTCCCCTTTGGTCAAAGTAGTCCCAAATGCCAACCTCACTTCTATGAATTTTCATCTCCTCTGAATCTGGAGCCAGTGATTCCTCGCTACCTTTATAGCTCCTTGATGCTATTAAAGAACTTTTTTTAATGCTTGCCGCCAAAGTCTGTATAGTCAAAGCTATGGTTTTTCCAATAGTCATGTATGGATGTGAAAGTTAGACCATAAAGAAGTCTGAGCACTAAAGAATTGATGCTTTCAAATTGTTGTGCTGGAAAAGACTCTTGAGAGTACCTTGGACTGCAAGGAGATCAAACCAGTCAATCCTCAAGGAAGTCAACCCTGAATATTCATTGGAAGGACTGAAGTTGAAGCTCCGCTACTTTGGCCACATGATGTGAAGAGCCGAATCACTGGAAAAGACCCTGATGCTGGGAACGAGGGCAGGAGGAGAGCTGACTCAATGGGCATGAGTTTGAGCAAACTCTGGGAGAGAATGAAGGACAGAGGAGCCTCGTGTGCTGCAGTCCATGAGGTCGGGAAGAGTCAGACGTGATTTAGCGACTGGAGAACAATTATTGGATGGTTATTTTCAGTGAGATGATTGACCTAAATTACTCCATCACTATCACTAAAAAATGAAGGGTATCTTGTGACACTTTCAAGCAACATTATAATCTTCACATCATTTCTATGCAGTATCAGGTAATAGTGCCGCACTGGTCCGCGGTATTGTGAGACCGTGATAACCTCGAGCACTAAGTCAATAATTTATTCAATATTGGGCAAAAGGCTAGTAAAAAAAAAACATCCAGCTTCTCCAGTCAACTTGTGTCCCCTTCTTGGGCCTCATCGTCTTCTGCCCACTTAGTCCCTCATCAGTGATGTCATTCCCGCTTTCCCTTGGCTCCCTACTCTCCTGCCCCTGTATCTTTATAAAAGCAATTCATCCTATAAATGGCTTTTGAATCCATTCTCACTTTTTATGATTCCCATCCTAAAAAATCAAAAGTGGTTTTGTTCCTGTAGGAATTCAGAATGACTCTTTATTTTAAAAAAAGAAAGATAGAAAGGTCCAGTTGCATTAACTAAAAGAGACTTTAAGAAGCAAAGTTAAATAAGTGATTCATCTTGCTGACATTGACTGGGAGAGCCTCCAAAGCACACAGAAGAGTAAATACCACTTAGAAAGACGGCTTTTCATGTTTAAAATCATAATAATCATGGTATCCAAGTCCTCTTTGTTGAGACTTAAAGTACCAGGCTAAAAGTAATTAAGTTTCACACTCAATGTATATTCAGAAAGCCTTGTGTCCACCTTTGTTTTTATTTTTATGATTCTCTAACCAGGACTGGCTGTGATGTAAAGGAGGTGACCCTGCATTGTAAACCCTGCCATTCCACACATGCTCAGCTTCCCTCCACTCTCAGAAAAGCCTCAAAGGATGTAAAACCCACAAGATTGAGCTTATTAAAGAAAAACCTCAAACAAAAATCCCTACATTTCTCCCTTTTTACATATCTCCAAAAGAACCAACAGCACTCAGCCCTGCAAATGACCACAGTATTTCCTTTCCAATGAAAACAAACATGCTTTTCCTGAGAAATCTCAAAATCCATGGCAATCAATAAGTCAGATAGCTCCCCTCAAGAAAGACACATACTTGTATATAACGCAGCAAGGCAGATTTTGGGGGGCATTCATACTCCATGATTTTCATCAGCTGTTCACCCCGATATCACCCATGCCGCCTAACATTCTTCCCCAGCCAATAACCAACCTAATTAAAACCAGCTGTTTGCCGTGGAAATGTATATGTGTATAGCTAGAAAGAGACGGAATATGATGTAGCTGGAGATACAGGTAACGACAGAGGTGACAGACAGAGGAGGTGGGGAGATGGAGAACAATAAGAAATGTGGAAAGTGTTCGCATTTGGGTGACCTGGGTGAAGGATAGTTGGAAACTTTTTCTATAAGTCAAAAATCATTCCAAAATCGAAAGTAAAAACACCAACAAAATTCCAGGCCTTCACCCTCCATTATTCATGAGCTAAAACACAAATCTCCATTCTCTAGCCCCTTGTTAAATAAGTCACCACAAGCAACATCGCATCCTACAGGCGAGGTGTAAGGCAGTCAGTCACCTGCGTTAGGAGCTTCTCTTACCTCGTTGCTGTCAATGATCCTCCCTAAAGCCTTGCCTTGTTGCCATGATCAAACCTGGGCGCCTTGCTGGTCTCTGCTAGAGATAGGTTAGCACACCATCTCCAGGCAGAGACCTTCTGTAGATGCTCCCAACCAAAAAGGAAAAAAAAAAAAAAAAAAGTTGAGGATAAACAAGGTTAGTCTGTAAAGAAGAAACCAAATTTACTGATAGCTCACAGCAGACAAGGTCTGAAGTAACCTCTATTGACGTTTGGTGGATCCAAGAATGAGGCAAAGAGGCAGACCACAGATTGCACACAGCACACATATGTGTCCATGGCGGGACTTGCACACTGACTCCTCTGGCCTGGTCTTGCTGAACGTTGAGACCATCTACCGAGCTCCACATTCTGGCCCTGCTCCATCCTGCGGCCACGTCAGTTTCCTCAGACCCTGGAAGCTTCAGAACAGCCATGTTAACTGCAGAGAGAGCAGTTCCTTACCTACAAATTCTCATGTTCCAGTCTTTAATGCACAAACATTAAACACAACTTAAGCACAAACAAAATTAAGCACAAACATCTCTCAGCCTCAACTACAGAGACTTCATAAACATTCTTTTGCTCCAGGTCTTTCTACTGAGCAAATTCATTAATTTCAAGAACTGGTGGAGGTGGAACCCTCTCCAAGTCAAACAAACTCAGCAAAATGCCATAAGCTTGCTAAGTCCTCTGGAGTGTGGCTAGGGGCTTATAGACATTCCTGGGTTTAGGTAGGAACAACCATATCCTCCATGCTGAGGGCTGTCTGTGTGGTCATTCTCCATTTCTCACTTTTCCTCTGCATTTGCCTCCCATCTTTCTTCTAGTTGTGTTAAAACCCATACACCTGCTAAATATTTGCCTCATTGGACCTTTGAGATTTCATGTTTTATGTAGTCACACTGGTGGGTCATGATTATTCAGCAAAACCTGTCAATGGGGTGGACCACAAGCAAGGTATTATTCCTGCTGACCTACAATGCATGTGCTCTCAGAAATCATACTTTAGATATGAGCATTTGACAGTGTATCATGTATCCACATGAGAAGTATCAACTCAGATAACGTTGGTTAACCCTCTATGCCCACCTCGCACTAGGCAGCTTTTAAAATAATGAATGAAAATGTAGTGAACATCTACAAAGTACTTTCCTGGTGGCTCAGATGGTAAAGTACATGCCTACAATTGCAGGAGACCCAGGTGGGATCCCTGGGTGGGGAAGATCCCCTGGAGAAGGCAATGGCACCCCACTCCAGAACTCTTGCCTGGAAAACCCCATGGACAGAAGAGCCCGGTAGGCTACAGTCCACAGGGTCTCAAAGAGTCGGACACGACTGAGTGATTCATTCTTTCTTTTAGACCCAAAAAAGGGATAGAGAAGAGGTGTGAGATGGTACTTCTTAACTTACAGGAGTGGGAGAGTTCAAACTCTTCTTAGAGGAGACAAGACATAAATGTGTGGAACAGCAACCATTTATAAAACCTAAGAGCCAGGAACCCCCACTCCTTTAAAAGAAAGATGGAGTCAGGGCACCTGCCCTGGCAGGGCAGCGTGAAAGCGACATGAGAAAGGTTTCCAAGCCGACGTTCCGGATGCTCTTCCACTCAGGTTACATGGGATACTGTCTATAGCGCATCCCTCCAACGGTGCAGAACGTGGTGCCTCCACCTGCTCACGGCAGCTGCCGCGCAGCTCAGGTTAGAGCGGGTCCAGGGGCCGCGCAGGAGACCGCTGGGTATGGGAGCTGCACACGCGCACGGCCACCCCGTGTGCTGGGCGTTCCCAGGCGCCCTGGGCGGTGGAAGGAAGGTCTGCGCGCGACTAGCTCCCCGTGTACTCAGGAGGCACGTCCTATCATCCCGGAGAGTCTGAGCTGTCTGCACTCCTCTCCCCAGCAAAAGGGGCAGACGATCCAGCCTGACACACGGTTGCCGCCCTGAGTCCTCCGGGCATCAGGCTACCTGGCCTGCACGGTCTGGCCGAGGCCCCTAGTGCCTACTGTGGAATGGGCTGGACCACAGGGCACTTGAGAAACACACACGAGTGTGGATGGTGCAGCCTACCTGCGGGGCTCCGGCCGGGTTGCCGGGCTGTTGTCACTAAACCACGCGGGTTCACCTTCATTCACTCCTTCCTTGGGATGAATCTTTGCTGAGGGCATCCCTGTCGCTTCGAACAGTGACACCTGGGTTAAAGCAGCAAAGACTCCACAGGGACCCCTCCATCGTCCATGAGGCCAGTGGTCCGCTGTTGTGCCCCCATTAATCACAGGACACCGCAGAGGGCCCGGCTCTGGGGTCCGGGTCACTGACGCTGGATGCACGTCTGAGATGTGGGGACAGAGACACGTCTGGGAGAGCTGGGTTCACCTTCCTGCAGGAGAATCGCCGGCCCTGATTCTTCCTTGGGGAAGAGGTTACCAAGCTGATTAAATCTCCCACCACGCCAGGATGCAGGCTCCATGAGCTCCCTACGCCACCAGCCAGCTCAGACGCGTGGAAAGGAGACGCCAAGCCAACAAACAGAGCAAACGCTTCCCTCCACCTCCACCCAACGCCCCCAGTGATGAAGCCCACCTGTCCCACCTCCTGAGGGGCCCAGGAGACGCAGTGTGGTGAGGGGCAGAGTCCTGGGTGGGCTGCCCCGCCCTCCAGCCTCCCCAACCTCCCCAACTTGCCCCACCCCCCAGTGCTCAGCCTTCACTTTGGAAAGTGCCATGCAGGCAGTTCCTGAGTGTGCCTTTCTGAAACTGCCGGCACAGTCCAGAACCCTCTCCTTGGGGTCCTTCTGGCCACAGGCTAGAACAGAAGGTGCAGAGCCAGTGTTGCCAGGCAGAGCAGGGCGTGGTGAGGACTTTCAGAGGCTGCCAGGTGCCTCTGGGTGGTACTTTTTCCTCCAGGAAGGCAGACTCTCCTGGAATAACTGAGCCAGCCTAAGCTCCTGCTCTGCCCTCTTGCATCTGGCTGGGTGGCCAAGCCCAGTGCCCACAGCGCCCTCGTTGACCATGACCCCATCCCCAAATACCGCAGACTAGGCCTCCCGGAGCGGGACCAGTGGGATGGAAAGGAGTGTGAAGTCTGTGGATGTGGGCAGACAGAGCTTCACAGAACTCCCAGCCCCTCTCGACTCCTGCACTCACCTCCTCACACACAGTGAGGCCTCCCTGGAGGGCTTCTGGGAAGAGGAGGGGGCAGAGCTGAGTGTGGTGGGGAGGTGATGGGCAAGGAGGGGGAGGCATGACGCCAGGGTGATGAGGCTTCTCTCAGGTTGGATTAGGAACCCTCTGAGGGCTTGGGGCACCTCCTCGCCAAGAGAAAGGCAACCTAGACAGACGTCAGGGGCCAGCCCAGAAGCCTGCAGACACAGTGGGGACACGGGAGGACAAACGGGGGAAGGCGGTTGTGTGACACACGCTCGTGGCACCCGGCAAAGGGGCCTTGAGGTCTCAAGGTTCCCCCTACTTGGCCCAGCCTAGACCCTCATCTCCCCACTTACCCTCCCGACCACCGCCCCCTCGGTCACTGCCAGTCAAAGTCATAATGCTCTTCACCTTGACACCCATTCGGTGTCAGCTGCTCGGAGTTCTAGGGGCTCCAGAGGAAACAAGGAATTGCTGAGGCTACCCTTTCCCCAGGAGCCCTCTTTCTGCTCAGCCTAGTCGTTATCAAACAAGCTAATCCTAAATCTTCTGCTTCGTCCGGAACTTTGGGCTATGAGGGAAATCCATCAGGGTCCCAAGAAGGGACAGTCTTATCCTGGCCACATAGGCAGAAAAGTCCGGATAACTCAGTTTGCCCAAATGCCATATATGCCCACCACAGTGATGAGTCCCAAGCCTTTCCCTGTCAACCCCGTGAAGATTCACAGCAACACTCGAGGTAAACACAACATCACAGCTTCATAGAGAAGGAACTGAGGGGTCAGGATTCTCAGCTGCAACAGGGCCTGTGAGATTCCACCTCATAGTATTGTTTTGAAAACTAAATGAGATGGGAAGAGAGATGAATAGGTAGAACTCAAAAATTTTAGACTGTTTTAAACTATTCTATGCTGGTGGCTCAGTCAGTAAACAGTCTGTCTGCCATGCAGGAGACCCAGGTTAGGTCCCTGGGTTGGGAAGATCCTCTGAGAAGGGAGTGACAACCCACTCCAGTGTTCTTGCCTGGAGAATCCCATGGGCAGTGGAGCCTGGTGGGCTGCTGTCTATAGGTCACACAGCATCAGACACGACTGAAGCGACTTAGCCACAACAGCAGCGTACATTGAGCTGTAGAATGTCTTAGTTTCTTGTTTTTCCGTGACACACACAACTGCAGCCTCCCATGTTGAAGAGAGCATTGTATAATGGGATTACTGGGGCTTCCCTGATGGTCCAGTGGTTAAGACTTTGCCTTTCAATCCAGGAGGTGTGGGTTCAAATCCTTGGTTGGGGAACTGAGAACACACATGCCTCTTTGGCCAAAAAGCAAAACACGAAACAAATTCAATAAAGACTTGAAAAATGGTCCACCTCCAAAAAAATCTTTAAATAAAAGATAAAATTAAGAATTTTTAAAATGGAATTAACATCTCATGGAGTAAGTGAAAAATTGATCATAAAACATCACAGTCACAGCTGTGATCTCCTTCATGATATTGATGATGACTCACAGCCGGGAGAGAAGACACAGCTGCCTCTGGCTTCCTTTTTACCACTCGGGAACCACCTGCTATGAAGCAGACACCAGGCCACATGCTAGGGCCGGCCTGCAGAGGTCACCACGCAGGGGATGCAGAGGTTCCCAAGCACTGGCCCTCTATCAATGAAAGGGCTTCCCAGGTGGCTCAGCTGCTGCTAAGTCACTTCAGTCGTGTCCGACTCTGTGCAACCCCATAGACGGCAGCCCACCAGGCTCCCCCGTCCCTGGGATTCTCCAGGCAAGAACACTGGAGTGAGTTGCCATTTCCTTCTCCAATGTTGGAAAGTGAAAAGTGAAAGTCAAGTCGCTCAGTCATGTTCGACTCTTTGCGACCCCAAGGACTTCAGCCCACCAGGCCCCTCCGTCCATGGGATTTTCCAGGCAAGAGAACTGGAGTGAAGTGCCATTGCCTTCTCTGCCCAGGTGGCTCAGTGGTAAAGAATCCACCTGCCAAGCGGGAGACGTGAGTTTGATCCCCGGGTCAGAAAGAGCCCCTGAAGAAGGAAATGGCAACCCACTCCAGTGTTCTTGCCTGAGAAATCTCATAGACAGAGGAGCCTGGTGGCTGCAGTCCATGACATCGCAGAGTCAGACACGACTGAGCAACTAAACAGCGGCAGCATTCTTCCATCAGTGAAAGCCTCAGCCGGGGGGTGAAGGGCCGAGATTACAGAAACTAATGTTTTCTCAGTCTCTCTCCACAGGGGCTGCCCTGGTGGCTCAGATGGTAAAGAATCTGTCTGTAATGCCAGAGACCCTGGTTCAGTACCTGGGTTGGGAAGATCCCCTGGAGAAAGGCATGGCTACCCACCCACTCCAGTGTTCTTGCCTGGAGAATCTCATGGACAGAGGAGCCCGGTGGGCTACAGTTCAAGGGGTTGCAAAGAATCAGACATGACTGAGCGACTAACACTTTCACACTTTCTCCACACAAAATCCTTATTAATTACAAGATATAAAGTCACTTTTCAGTGGAGAAACCTGACAGGGACCACCTTAACCAATCACCAAATTAACATTTCCAGAAACAGAGCTGATCAACTGCCAGGGCCTCTGGACTCAATGCACAAAGACACATCATCATTCCCTTGCTATGACGGATGGCCCCAACCACACAACCCGAACCTGATCACGAGGAGTCAGTCGACACACCCAGAGTGAGGGTCGAGTTGCACAATCAGTGACCTGTACTC
Organism: Madoqua kirkii; assembly: GCA_006408675.1. Taxonomy (NCBI): domain Eukaryota; kingdom Metazoa; phylum Chordata; class Mammalia; order Artiodactyla; family Bovidae; genus Madoqua; species Madoqua kirkii. The sequence goes on from SJYC01108584.1 coordinate 9,699, forward strand.
TTCAAAAGTGCCAATGTTATGAGAAACAAACAAAGCCTCAGGCCCTGCTCCAGATGAAGAAAGACTAATGGGACAAGGCGATGGAATGCAAGGCCTTGAGTTTCCTTTTTCTGTAAAGAACATTGTTGATCCATTGGCAATTTAAAGTTTTCAAATTAAATAGTGTCATTGTATTGGTGCTGATTTCTGTTTTTTGATATAATTATACTCTATATTATAATTCCTGGATTTTAGGAAACAAAGACATTTAGGAATAAAAGGGAACCATATCTCATGTCTATAACTTTCTCTTACATTATTCAGAAAAAACCTACACATATATAATAATAAACCTCTGTGTATCTGTGCATGGTGTGTGTGTGTGTAGAGAAAGAGAGTGAACAAATATAGTAATTTGTTACCATTTAGGTCCTCTAGGTGAAACTGCTCAGGAATTCCTTGTATGATTCTTGCACCTTTTCTGTAACTTTCACATTATGTCAAAAATTTTAAAAATTTACATTGAGGTACTTGGGCTCTGCCCTGGGAAATTTTGATTCTGTAGTTCTGGGATGAGTTGGTGTTTTCATTTTTAACAAGTACCTAGGTAGTTCTGATGCAGCAGCCTGCAGGAAAGGATGAGGGAACCAGTATGCCCTGAGACTTCCCTATGATCATAGGCTAGTCAGGGACCAAGCCAAGACCAGAAGCTCTCTTTCCTTCCCATCCAGGGCTCCTCCCACCACACTGCATACTTTGTTAAAGCAAATTAGGCACATTTTAAAGATGATTTCCAGTCAATAGTTTCCAAAATTGCAAAACTAGGAGTAAAAAAGAAAGAATGACCCATCAGGTCAACTTCTCTCGATGTTTATATCAAAATTATACCATCCATCCTCTACTAACCCCAGAAAACCTCTCAATGGCTGTATTTCCTACTAGTCACCTCACTCACCTGAGCCAGAAACTGGAAGCAACCTGACAATTCTCTGTTTCCATCAGTTTCCAAATCCTCCTGCCCTAAGAGTTGAATTGTGTTGTCCTTCTCTTACTTCAGGGATGGTTTTGTTTCTCATCAGGACAACTGCAAAACCCGTGCTTTGCTATATCGAGTTCATTAACTTCCTTCTGCAGGGTCTTCTCTGCTGTTAGTTCTGTCCAGGAAGCTTAGTATCTAAAAGTCTTTAGAAGTTCAATATGGATATTTTATATAACTTACTTCTCTAGTTAATATTTACTTACTTAATATTTCTCCACTCAATACTCAAGTATTACTCTATGTTCTTAATTATACAAGGAATTGCTGTCGTTTTGTCCATTTGCTCCCTGGTGGCCTCCCTGGTGGCTCAGAGGTTAAAGCATCTGCCTCCAATGTGGGAGACCCGGGTTCAATACCTGGGTCGAGAAGATCCCCTGGAGAAGGAAATGGCAATTCACTCCACTATTCTTGCCTGGAGAATCCCATGGACGGAGAAGCCTAGTAGGTTACAGTCCACAGGGTCGCAAAGAGTTGGACACGACTGAGCGACTTCACCTTTGTCCATTTGCTCAGCTGTGTCTGACTCTTGGCCACCCCATGGACTGTGGCACGCCAGGCCTCCCTGTCCTTCACCAACTCCCAGAGCTCACTCAGACTCACTCAGAGCTCACTCATGTCAATTGAGTCAGTGATGCCATCCAACCATCTCATCCTCTGCTGTCCCCTTCTCCCATCTTCAATCTTCCCCAGCATCAGAGTCTTTCCCAGTGAGTGGGCTCTTTGCATCAGGTGGCCAAAGTAGTGGAACCCCAGCTTCAGCATCAGTCCTTCCAATGAATATTCAGGACTGACTTCCTTTAGGATGGACCAACCAGTTTGAGCTCCTCGCAGTCTAAGGGACTATCAGGAGTCTTCTCCAGTGCCACAATTCGAAGGCATCAGTTTTTCGGCACACAGCCTTTTCTATTGTCCAGCTCTCAAATCCATACACGACTACTGGAAAACCATAGCTTTGACTAGATGGACCTTTGTAATGCAAAGTAATATCTCGGCTTTTTAATACACTACATTTGTCATTGCTTTTCTTCCAAGGAGCGAGCATTTTTAATTTCATGATTGCAGTCACTGTCCACAGTGATTTTGGAGCCCAAGGAAATAAAATCTGTCACTGTTTCCTTTGTTTACCCATCTATTTGCCATGAAGTGATGGGACTAGATGCCATGATCTTTGTTTTCTGAATGTTGAGTTTTAAGCCAGCTCTTTCACTCTCCTCTTACATTCAAATTATTTCAATATCCTTGTCTACTACTTGAAATGAATCACCTGTGTCATTTTCAGACTGGCTTCCACTGATTGACTTTTTTTCTCATTATAGGTTGTACTTCTCTGTTTTCTTGTAGCTTGATAGTTTATTTATTAGATAATGGATTGAGTGAATTTTGTCTTACTGAGTGCTGAATACTTTTGAATTTCTATAAATATTCTAGAGCTTTGTTCTGGGCTGCAGTTAAACTACTTTCCAATAGTTTAATCATTTTGAGGCTTGTCATCAAGCTTTCCTAAGGGAGACCAGAACAGCCTTTAGTTTCAGGCAAATTTCTAACCCATCCCCCTCCTGGTGAGCCAAAGCCCAGCTATGTACTCTACCCGTTGTCCCGTGAATTCCAAGGCTTTTCCTCTCTGGCTGAAGGGAACACAAGTTATTCCTGCCCTGTGTGAGTTCTGACACTTGGTCCTTCTGTGCTTCTTCAATCGTTCTGTCCCGCAGCACTCGGTAGAACAACGCTCAGGAAAATTTGTGTGCTGGCGGAACGATGTGTTACCTGTGAAACCTAGCACAAGGTAACATCCACCATGTTCCAAGGGAGGGAAGAATCCTGGAGAAGCTGGGCCCTGGCAGCATGGGGACGCTCAGTGCGGGAGGTGGCCTGCGTGGGTTGAGCATTCTATTTTGCATTCTATTTCTACTTTGTGCTCTTCAAAAGGCATAGACGTGCTGGTTCACAGCCTCAGAAGCTTCCCAGTGAAACAAGAAACTAGCCCTCATACTTGGAGGGCAAGGAGAGACCACAGGAAGAGGCAGAACACTCTAGACTGGTAGGTGGAAGGCTTAAGAAGCAGAGAACTTACACAGTAGCTGTGTCTTGGGCAGCCTCAAGATGGGTAAATCTCTGCCACCTCCTACCACGATCTTGAATATTTAGAGACCTTAATGGCTTTCAGTTACATACACCCTCTGGATGGTCTGAAAACACATTGTTCTTTCAACTTTTTGCCTTTGAAAATGGCTCCAGCTATGGGGACAGTTATATCTACTACTGTGGGCAGGAATCCCTTAGAATAAATGGAGTAGCCATCACAGTCAACAAAAGAGTCCAAAATGCAGTACTTGGATGCAATTTCAAAAACAACAGAATGATCTCTGTTCATTTCCAAGGCAAGCCATTCAATATCATGGTAATCTAAGTCTTTGCCCCAACCAGTAATACTGAAGAAGCTGAAGTTGATCGGTTTTATGAAGACCTACAAGACCTTTTAGAACTAACACCCAAAAAAGATGTCAATTTCATTATAAGAGACTGGAATGTAAAAGTAGGTAGTCAAGAAACACCTGGAGTAAGAGGCAAATTTGGCCTTGGAGTACACAGTGAAGAAGGGCAAAGACTAACAGAGTTTTGCCAAGAGAATGCACTGGTCATAACAAATACCCTCTTCAACAACACAAGAGAAGACTCTACATATAACATCTTCAAATGATCAACACCAAAATCGGGATTGATTATATTCTTTGCAGCCAAAGATGGAGAAGCTGTATACAGTCAGCAAAAACAAGACCAGGAGCTGACTATGGCTCAGATCATGAACTCCTTATTGCCAAATTCAGACTTAAATTGAAGAAAGTAGGGAAAACCACTAGACCATTCAGGTATGACCTAAATCAAATCCCTTATGATTATACAGTGGAAGTGAGAAATAGATTTAAGGGACTAGATTTGATAGACAGAGTGCCTGATTAACTATGGATCGAGGTTTGTGACACTGTACAGGAGACAGGGAGCAAGACCATCTTCAAGAAAAATAAATGCAAAAAAGCAAAAATGGCTGTTTGAGGAGGAGCTACTTGTCTTACAAATAGCTGAGAAAAGAAGGGAAGTGAAAAGCAAAGTAGAAAAGGGAAGATATACTCATTTGAATGCAGAGTTCCAAAGAATAGCAAAGAGAGATAAGAAAGCCTTCCTCTGTGATCGGTAAAAAAAAAAAAATAGAGGAAAATAATAGAATGGGAAAGACTAGTGATCTCTTCAAGAAAATTAGAACCACCAAGGGAACATTTCATGCAAAGAAGGGCTCAACAAAGGACAGAAATGTTATGGACCTAATAGAAGCAGAACATATTAAGAAGAGGTGGCAAGAATACACAGAAGAAGAACTGTACAAAGATCTCCATCGCCCAGATAATCATTTGACTGGAATGTGAAGTCAAGTGGGCCTAAGGCCCACTTTGAAGCATCACTACAAACAAAGCTAGTGGAGGTGATGGAATTCCAGTTGAGCTATTTCAAATCCTAAAAGATGATGCTGTGAAAGTGCTGCACTCAGTATGCCAAAAACATTTGAAAAACTCAGCAGTGGCCACAGGACTGGAAAAGGTCAGATTTTATTCCAATCCCAGAGAAAAGCAATGCCAAAGAATGCTCAAACTACCACACAATTGCATTCATCTCACATGCTAGTAAAGTAATGCTCAAAATTCTCCAAGCCAGGATTCAACAGTGAATCACAAACTTCCAGATGTTCAAGCTGAATTTAGAAAAGGCAGAGGAACCAAAGATCAAATTGCCAACATTCACAGTTCAGTTCAGTTGCTCAGTCATGTCCGACTCTTTGTGACCCCATGAATCACAGCACGCCAGGCCTCCCTGTTCATCACCATCTCCCAGAGTTTACCCAGACTCATGTCTATCAAGTCCGTGATGCCATCCAGCCATCTCATCCTCTGTCGTCCCCTTCTCCTCCTGCCCCCAATCCCTCCCAGCATCAGAGTTTTTTCCAATGAGTCAACACTTGTCATGAGGTGGCCAAAGTACTGGATTTTCAGCTTTAGCACCATTCCTTCCAAAGAAATCCCAGGGCTGATCTCCTTCAGGATGGACTGGTTGGATCTCCTTGCAATCTAAGGGACTCTCAAGAGTTTTCTCCAACACCACAGTTCAAACGCATCAATTCTTTGGTGTTCAGCCTTCTTCACAGTCCAACTCTCACATCCATACATGACCACAGGAAAAACCATAGCCTTGACTAGGTGGACCTTAGTCAGCAAAGTAATGTCTCTGCTTTTGAATATACTATCTAGGTGGCCAACAGCCACTGGATCATCAAAAAAGCAAGAGAGTTCCAGAAGAACATCTATTTCTGCTTCATTGACCATGCCAAAGCTTTTGACTGTGTGGATCACAATAAACTGGAAAATTCTAAAGAGGTGGGAATACCAGATCACCTGACCTGTCTCTTGAGAAACCTGTATGCAGGTCAGGAAGCAACAGTTAGAACTGGACATGGAACAACAGACTGGTTCCACATAGGAAAAGGAGTACATCACGGCTGTATATTGTCACCATGCTTCTTTAACTTATACACAGAGTACATCATAAGAAAATCTGGGCTGGATGAAGCACAAGCTATCACCACGCTTCTTTAACTTATACACAGAGTACATCATAAGAAAATCTGGGCTGGATGAAGCACAAGCTAGAATCAAGATTTCTGGGAGAAATATCAATAACTTCAAGTATGCAGATGACACCACCCTTATGGCAGAAAGTGAGTGAAGAAGAACTAAAGAGCCTCTTGATGAATATGAAAGAGTGGTGTGAAAAAGTTGGCTTAAAACTCAATATTCAGAAAACTAAGATCATGGCATCCAGTCCTATCACTTCATGGCAAATAGATAGGGAAACAGTGGAAATGAAGGCTGACTTTATTTTGGGGGGCTCCAAAATCACTGCAGATGGTGACTGCAGCCATGAAATTTAAAGATGCTTTCTTCTTGGAAGAAAATCTATAACCAACCTAGAGAGCATATTATAAAGCAGAGACTTTACTTTGTCAACAAAGGTCTGTCCAATCAAAGCTATGGTTTTTCCAGCAGTCATATACTGGACTATAAAGAAAGCTGAATACTAAAGAATTGATGCTTTTGAACTGTGGTGTTGGAGAGGATTCTTGAGAATCCTTGTGACTACAAGGAGATTAAGTGAGTCAATCCTCAAAGAAATCAATCCCGAATATTCATTAAAAGGACTGATGCTAAAGCTGAAACCCTAATACTTTGGCCCCCTGATGTGAAGAACTGAGTCATTGGAAAAGACCCTGATGCTGGGAAAGGTTGGAGGCAGGAGAAGGGGACGACAGAGGATGAGATGGTTGGATGGCATCACCAACTCAATGGACGTGAGTTTGAGCAAGCTCCAGGTGTTGGTGATGGACAGGGAAGCCTGGAGTGCTGGGTCACAAAGAATCAGAGATAACTAAGTCACTGAACTGAACTGACCTTCTCCAAATGTTCGGTAGAATTTACCTGTGACGCTATCTGAGCCTGGATTTTTGCTTTGGGGGAGGTTTTTGTTTTTCATTACTGATTCAATTTCATTACTAGTAATTGGTCTGTACATATTTATTTCTTCCTCATTTAGTGTTTAGAGATTTTATATTCTAGAAATTTGCTCATTTATTCTATGTTGTCTACTTTATTAATATAGTTGTTTATAGTAAAATCT
>SJYC01108585.1:0-85316 GCA_006408675.1 Madoqua kirkii
TGGACATGAGTTTGAGCAAGCTCCCGGTGTTGGTGATGGACAGGGAAGCCTGGAGTGCTGAGTCGCAAAGAGTCGGAGATAACTAAGTCACTGAACTGAACTTCTCTAAATGTTTGGTAGAATTTACCTGTGAAGCTATCTGAGCCTGGATTTTTGCTTTTGGGGAGGTTTTTGTTTTTCATTACTGATTCAATTTCATTACTAATAATTGGTCTGTACATAGTTTTTATTTCTTCCTCATTTAGTGTTTAGAGATTATATATTCTAGAATTTTGCTCATTTCTTCTATGTTGTCTACTTTATTAATATATTTGTTTATAGTAAAATCTTATGATTTTTGTATTTCTTTGGTATCAACTGTAACTTCTTTTCATTTATGATTTTATTGATTTGGGCCATCTCTATCTTTTTGTGATGAGTCTGGCTAAAGGTTTATCAATTTCAGTTATCTTTTCAAAGAACCAGCTCTTAGTTGCATGGATCTTTTCCATGACTTTATTAAATTTTATTGTCTAGATTAAATTTTAAAAGTTTTTGCACAGCAAAGGTAACCATCAGCAAAATGAAAAGACAGCATGCTAAATGAGAGAAAATATTTGCAAATGATATGACCACAGAATATATAAATAGCTCATACAACTTAGTATCACAAAAACAAACAACCTGATTATAAAATGAGCAGACAGCCTGAATGGACATTCTCCCAAAGAAGACATACAGATGGCCAACAGGCATATAAAAACATGCTCAATACTGCTAATCAGGAGAGAAACGCAAGTCAAAACCAATGAGATACCACCTTACACCTTCAGAATGGCTGTCGTGAAAAGGACCACAAATAAACAGTGTGGAGGTTCCTCAAAAAATAAAAAAGAACTACCACATGATCTAGCAATTCCACTCTTCCATATACATCCAAAGAAAATGAAATCATTAATTAAAAAAGACAGGCATCCCAAAGTTTATAGTAACATTATTTACAACGGCCAATATATGAAAATGACTGTGTCCATTGACAGGTAAATGGATAAAGAAGATGCAGTGTATAAATATAGATACAGTGAAATACTATTAATTCATTAAAAAGAATAAAATTATGCCATTTGCAACAACATGGATGGACCAGAAGGGTATTATTCTTAGTGAAATAAGTCAGACAGAGAAAGGCAAATAATGTATGTCATCATCTATATGTAGAAATGATATAAATTCAGCAAAGTAGTGGATATAATAAAACAGAAACAGACACACACACAGAGAACAAGCTAGTGGTTGTCAGTGGGGAGAGGAAGAGGGAAGGGCAATATAAGTTTCTACACTTGAAATTAATAGGATATTGTTACTTAATTATTCTTCAAGTTTTAAAAAAGATTAGAAGGGTCAAGTATATGTAGAAATCATAAAAGAAGCAATTATTCCGTCAAAGTCTCTTGGTCTTCCTGGTTAGTCTAACACTTGTACCATCAGACATGTGGACTCACATAATCACTGTGGTCACCATGCTTCAGGAATAGGCCTGTCCCTAACATTTGCTGGGTCTGTGGCATGAATGTAAGTGGAGGCCCACATATAACACGTCCAAATATTTAAAAGTATCAGATGTCTAATGAACATTTAATCAATTATGTTTTGACAAATAATGACAGAACTGAAAATATGTGAAAAATTATGGGTTTTGTCTGACTAAAAATGATAAAGTTATTGAAGATAATGCATTAATTGCCTATGCCTGAGTGGTCTTTTCGGAGAAAGCAATGGCACCCCACTCCAATACTCTTGCCTGGAAAATCCTGTGGAAGGAGGAGCCTGGTGGGCTGCAGTCCATGGGGTCGCAAAGAGTCGGACATGACTGAGCGACTTCACTTTCACTTTTTCAAATATTTAAAAGTATCAGATGTCTAATGAACATTTAATCAATTATGTTTTGACAAATAATGACAGAACTGAAAATATGTGAAAAATTATGGGTTTTGTCTGACTAAAAATGATAAAGTTATTGAAGATAATGCATTAATTGCCTATGCCTGAGTGGTCTTTTCGGAGAAAGCAATGGCACCCCACTCCAATACTCTTGCCTGGAAAATCCTGTGGAAGGAGGAGCCTGGTGGGCTGCAGTCCATGGGGTCGCAAAGAGTCGGACATGACTGAGCGACTTCACTTTCACTTTTCACTTTCATGCATTGGAGAAGGAAATGGCAACCCACTCCAGTGTTCTTGCCTGGAGAATCCCAGGGACAGGGGAGCCTGATGGGCTGCCGTCTATGGGGTCGCACAGAGTCGGACACGACTGAAGCGACTTAGCAGTAGCAGCAGCAGAGTGGTCTTTTGATGGGTTTTAAGTGCTTAGAAGATTAACAAGATACCAACACACACATTTAATAAATTAGGTATCAATTCCATATAATTTATTTTTCTGGTTTTTACACACAAATCATTTAGTTATGATATGTTATCATCAAGATTTTGATTGAAATGGTGTCCTATGTCAGTCATGATCTAGAGGATTACAAAGATAAAATAAAATTAGATTTGATCATACAAAATGCACTCGATGTAAAAAATGACATCCCAACAAATCCTTCACTGCAGTGGATCTCTGAGTGACAATGTCTATGGACCGTGGACATTACAATGTATAGGCTGGATATTTTACTACTGCCTTTCTGTCCAGGCTGTCTGAAGCCCTCCAGAGAGACTGGTAATGTGGGCCAGGGACTTCCTTACTTAGTTTACATCAGCTGTCTTTGAAGCGTTTCTCACTAGCCCAAGAAAAGCAGGAAATTAGTTTAGCAGAGGGAAATAAGCAGATGGACAGAGTCATTTATTTTGAGGGGAACTCTGTGCTGTTTGAATTAAAGTAATGAGCACTTTACGAAGCAGTGAAGCTGTTTTTACATTTCATTTGAGTAATTCAAGATGTAAACAGAACCCTATGGCAGATGAGCAGTTCCAAACTTCTTCAGCTTTTGAATATTCTAATAAAGGGCTGGAGAAGGGAATATCAGTAATAAAGATGATGATGCTGTCAACAATAGCATCTTCTTATTGAGCATTATGGGGCTTCCCAGGTGGTGCTAGTGGTAAAGAACCTGCCTGCCAATGCAAGAGACAAAAGAGACACAGGTTCAGTCTGTGGGTTGGCAAGATCCCCTGGAGTAGAAAATGGCAACCCACTCCCGTATTCTTGCCTGGAGAATCCCATGACAGAGGAGTTTGGTGGGCTGCAGTCCATAGGGTCACAAAGAGCAGGACATGACTGAAGCGACTTAGCATGCACATACACATTGAGCATTATGACATACAGGTACCATGTAAGACACTTCTGTACACATGATCTTTAATCCGCCTCATACCTCTGCAAGTTCCTACTTAAAGATGACAAAACTGAGTCCCAGAAATTGAGAATTTTGTTATGGTGTCAGAGCTGGTAAGTGCTGGCACTGGGATCCGAACCCACTTCTCTGTGATTCTGAAAGTCTCACTCTGCTGTCATAGACTGAGGAGGTTCTGCTGTCTCCCATCCTCCACTTCAGCATGTTTGCTTTGCTTTTGCTTGAACTTAATTGCTTTATTACTGATGCTCTGCAGCTAAACTAACGAGCAAGGCAATAGCCTGTATTCTGGCTCAGGTTCCAATAGCTCCTAGTTTAGGATATTCAGTGACTTACCTAATGTTTCCAGGCTTCACTTTCCCATATTTTAAAGGAGCTAATGTTATCCTTCCCACCTACTGTAGTGAATGAAAAAGCATCCTTTTTTTTTTTTTTGTACACTCATTGCTAGGTCAAAAGTATAATTATGTGACAAGTTATCCACATGGTACTAATTATAGCACAGTAAGTATAGAATAGATGAGTATATTATGTATTAAATACTAGTATAGCACAGAACAGATAGAATAGTACATATTAAATACTAGCTTATTATAGTACGGAATAGATGAGTATAGTACGTATTAAATACTAGTATAGTACAGTATGGAACAGATGAGTATAATACGTATAAAATACTAATATAGTACAGTATAAAGAACAGATGAGTATAGTACATATTTAATACTAGAATAGTACAGTATAAAGAGCAGGCAACTATAGTACATATTAAATACTAGCATAGTATGGTACAGAACAGGTGAGTATAGTATGTATTAAATACTAGCATAGTACAGTACAGAGCAGACAAGTACAGTATATATGAAATATTAGCATCGTATACACACAGAACAGGCAAGTGTAGTTCACATTAAATACTAGCATAGTGAAGTACAGAACGGGCAAGTATAGTATGTATTAAACACTAATATAGTACAGTATAAAGAACAGCAAGGTACCTTCTGTGCAGTGTTCTCTGCTTGCTAACATTACATTGTGGGGGAGTAAATTATCCTAAAATGTACATTTCAAAAGCAGAGAACACATTCATATATCACATAACAATAATTTGCATTCACTAAGTTCTACAAGAGTTTATTGGGTACAAACTGGGTATAAATAAATAAGAATTTTTTAATTTTTTATATGCATCAGACTCTATAGTGAGGACAGAGTCAGAAGGTTAGAAGAAGAGAGACATGAAAAAGTCGTATTCTCCAAAACCAGTTCTAAAGATCTCCTGGCCTTTGGTACATATGTCCTCAGGCTGCTATCTCAACATCTTGGGTGACAGCTATTGCTCCTGCTACACAGGCCTAGAAATTCAACCTCCAGAACCCCAGGTAGTTCTGGGAAGCAAACTAAGTATACTGCATTGTGGTGTGACTCCAAGAAGTTTGGGATGCCAACTGTCTTATTCAACTCTGTATCCTTGGTACCAAGCATTACAATGTGGGACAAAACAGGTGCTCAATATATGTTTGCTGCTGCTGCTGCTGCTGCTGCTGCTAAGTCACTTCAGTCGTGTCTGACTCTGTGTGACTCCACAGACGGCAGCCCATCAGGCTCCCTGTCCCTAGGATTCTCCAGGCAAGAACACTGGAGTGGGCTGCCATAATGAATATTTAATAATACAGTGCTCTGCATTCACCAAAACAGGTTAAAAATGCATTTAGAGACATAAGGAGAAATTTGTTATTAATTGAAAGGTGATTAAGCAGTAAGTATGATACTATCTTGGGCTTCCTTGGTGGCTCAGTAGTAAAGAATCTGTCTGCCAATGCAGGAGATGTGGGTTGGATGCCTGGGTTAGGAAGATACCCTGGAGAAGGAAAATGGCAACCCACTCTTGTATTCTTGCCTGGGAAATCCCATGGACAGAGAAGCCTGGCAGGCTATAGTCCATGGAGTTGCGAAGAGTTGGACGTGACTTAGTGACTAAACAACATCAATAACATATTCTATCTTCCTTTTGCAAGAGAAATATATTTAAGTACAGAGAAGCACATATACATACACACATCCTAGAAGAATACCTAGACAAAATATTGGCAGTGTTTATATCTGGGCAATGAGACTTTTAGATGTCCTTAAGTTTGATTGCATTATCTTTATCTTCTTAATTGATAATAACCATTGTTGTTGTTTAGTTGCTAAATTGTGTTCAATTCTTTGAGACCCCATTGACTGTATCCTGCCAGGCACCTCTGTCCATGGGACTTCCCAGGCAAGAATACTGGAGTGGGTTGTCATTTCCTTCTCCAGAGGATCTTCCTGACCGAGGGATCCAACTCACATCTACTGTATTGGCAGGCAGATTTTTTACCACTGAGCCAACCATGCATGTCTTCTAATATATAAGTGTTCATGCTACTAGAAGGCATTTCCCTTATCAGCCAAACATTTCAACAGCCCCACGTGCCTGGAAATAGGGGCGTCTACATCTTTCTAGACTGGAGAAGCATTATTGCTGGTATCATGGAAACTTGTTATTAAGGGGAAAGAGGGAGCCTCTGTTCAGTAATGAGCAAACAGTACTCAAGCTGTGAGTTTACCAGTTGAATTTTCATATCTGTATGAAAGTAAGTGCTGGGTGTTCATAGTTTTAGGTTCTTGGCCAGGGCAGTTTTGAGACTCAGATTAGCTTGGCACTTCAGTTACCACTGAGTTTATGAGAGAGGGCTTCCCTGGTGGCTCAGTCAGTAAAAAATCCAACTTCAGTGAGGGAGACTCAGGTCGGGACGATCCCGATAAGCCAGTTGGCAGACTGGTGGAGCACTGGCACAGATTAGATTGAAGGTTAATTGGATTTGTGGGCTTGAGAATATGCTTTGTGTATCCCTGAAACTATTTTTTCACTGGAAAAATAAGGAGACTGAAGCACATGATCACTAAATTTTTCCTTGGAATAATAAATGTTGTGGGATTCTCTTTCCACAGTGATATCCCCTTGGGGTTTGACCTCTTAAAACAAGAAAGGCCGAATTGATTGGTTTTGAAGACCTCTGACAGTTCTAGTCTATGATCTGAGGGGGCACTCCTGCCTTGGGGACAAGGGATCCTGTACTTCCATCCTGAGCTCAGCCAGAGATCCAGAGTTTTCACAGAAATATTCTTGAAATGAAAGTATGTTCCGCATATATTGTTATGAGGGGAAAAAATACAAAGTGAATTTTTAACAGAGATTCACTTTGGGAGATCAGGTGATAGAGATACCCAGAGCAAGAGGATGTTGAAGGTTGACTTCCTGGGATTGGAAGACCTCTGTTCTGTAGGTATGTCTGGTCTGCTCAGGTAGACCTCAGGGACGATGGGGTGAAATGGGTATCCTGCAACTTTCTAGAGGACTTTTTGTGAGTACTATTGGAGAAGGCAATGGCACCCCACTCCAGTACTCTTGCCTGGAAAATCCCATGGACGGAGGAGTCTGGTAGGCTGCAGTCCATGAGGTCACAAAGAGTCGGACATTGGCTTCCCTGGTGGCTCAGTCAGTAAAAAATCCAACTTCAGTGAGGGAGACTCAGGTCGGGACGATCCCGATAAGCCAGTTGGCAGACTGGTGGAGCACTGGCACAGATTAGATTGAAGGTTAATTGGATTTGTGGGCTTGAGAATATGCTTTGTGTATCCCTGAAACTATTTTTTCACTGGAAAAATAAGGAGACTGAAGCACATGATCACTAAATTTTTCCTTGGAATAATAAATGTTGTGGGATTCTCTTTCCACAGTGATATCCCCTTGGGGTTTGACCTCTTAAAACAAGAAAGGCCGAATTGATTGGTTTTGAAGACCTCTGACAGTTCTAGTCTATGATCTGAGGGGGCACTCCTGCCTTGGGGACAAGGGATCCTGTACTTCCATCCTGAGCTCAGCCAGAGATCCAGAGTTTTCACAGAAATATTCTTGAAATGAAAGTATGTTCCGCATATATTGTTATGAGGGGAAAAAATACAAAGTGAATTTTTAACAGAGATTCACTTTGGGAGATCAGGTGATAGAGATACCCAGAGCAAGAGGATGTTGAAGGTTGACTTCCTGGGATTGGAAGACCTCTGTTCTGTAGGTATGTCTGGTCTGCTCAGGTAGACCTCAGGGACGATGGGGTGAAATGGGTATCCTGCAACTTTCTAGAGTACTTTTTGTGAGTACTATTGGAGAAGGCAATGGCACCCCACTCCAGTACTCTTGCCTGGAAAATCCCATGGACGGAGGAGTCTGGTAGGCTGCAGTCCATGAGGTCACAAAGAGTCGGACATGACTGAGCGACTTCACTTTCACTTTTCACTTTCATGCACTGGAGAAGGAAATGGCAACCCACTCCAGTATTCTTGCCTAGAGAATCCCAGGGACAGGGGAGCCTGTTGGGCTGCCATCTCTGGAGTCGCACAGAGTTGGACATGACTGAAGTGACTCAGCAGCAGCAGCAGCATACATACATATATATATATATGTATAAAGCACTTTATATATATATATGTATATATATAAAGCACATATATGTATGTAAGCAGCAGCATACATATATATATGTATAAAGCATTTTATATATATATATCTATATATAAAGCACTTCAGTCAGGTCAGTTCAGTCACTCAGTCATGTCCAACTCTTTGAGACTACAGTACCCCAGGTTTCCCTGTCCATTACCAACTCCTGGAGCTTGCTCAAACTCGTGTCCGTTGAGCACAGGGCTTGATGAGCATAGAGGACTGCAGAAGCTATGGCTACTGTAACTTGTAAATGCGATCCACAGCTTTTATTCTCTGCCTCTTACTGCATTGACCATTCCACTCCTGCCTCCTGGGCTGCTGCTCTGACTTTAAACCTCCCCCTATCACTTTCCTATACCTAACACCTTCCTTCTTTGTATGCAGAGATAGCATGACACAGGGAGGCCAGTGGGATCCACATGGTTAACCCAGGGCAGAAAGTATACAGTGTCAATATTTAGAGTGGCACTATTTGACCGATGGTGGTTTTTCCCTCCGCAGAGTAATTACTCTGTGTTTGGACTCTCAGTTTTCATAAAAGAGACTTGGCTTGCTAGCGATTACATATACCAAATGAACCTAAGCTTGAGTAAATGTTGAATAATGAATTAAAATGAAATTGCTGCTTGTGACGGGCCTTCCATGACTTTGTGTGGTTTTGGAGGCATTCATGCTTATGTCAGCCTCCTTGAACATCAGAGATGTCACATGCAACAACCTGGTCAGTGCTCCATTTGGCTGAAAGATGAAGAAAGCTTTAGGGGTAAGCAGAGGTTCTTTCTTTATTCCCGTGACTGCAAATATAAGCTGTTTAAATCTTAATGCTTAGGTGCCAGAAACTCTATAGGACAGGGTCTTCAGAGTTGCTCTCAGATCTATGACTCACAGCTGCTGAATGTTGACATCACAGATTGGAAAGGGTTACACGTCTCAGGACACACTCGAGGGTATTTAATGTTTAGCTTTCAAACATGCAAATGGAATGGAACTGGTAAAAGCCACTTTATCCAAAACCCCTCAAAGGTATTTAAAGTCCCCATGTCCTTAAATTTGACTCTATAAGATCTGGACCATCTCCCCCACAGATCACTAAAGAGGCAAAAAGTAGGGGTCACATAATATCTGGAGTAAACGTGAGTTTAGTCCTTGGGCAAGTAAAGAGAGAGATAGAGATAATGAGCAGAGGATCCTCTGGGAGAGAGGCTGAGGGGTGAGGTGGGGACAGTTTATCCTGGGGGTGGTAGAGTATACACCTAGCCTAGTTGGAATTAAGAGAGAGCTTGGTTCTGATCGGTAGACAGACAATCCATGATTGAGTTAATAAAAATATATATGCTTTCTAGAACAAAGATCTTTGCTGAAAGGAGAATTATTGTGTTTTTCTTAGACCCCAGCCCTGTCTCTGAACCCAAATTTCAGGGCCTTCCAATCTCTGCTCTAAGTCATTTTCTGCCATTACCCAAGGGAGCGGAGTTGGAAAATGAGTTCTTTTAACTCACTTCAATTTGGAAAGTATTTCTTGTGCATCTTTCGTGCTACTAGAAACTGGGGAGACACAGGGAAAGATGCTGTCCTTACACTCAAGGAGCTCACAGGGAGACAGATGCCCAGGGAACAATGAGCTCCTTTTGTGGGCTAAATGAAAAATCAGAGGAATGTCCCCAGGTTAGCATGTTGCAGTGGACAAAACACTGTACCTGCTCTGGGATGTCTGCTTAAGACTGAGGAGCAGCAATGTAATTGCAGGCGCTGGTAGTAGGTGGGAGCAGTAGGAGGTAGGTAGGGTTGCCAGATTTAGCAAATAAAAATAAAGAACACCAAGGTATATTTGAATTTCAAATAAACAACAAATAATGTTTTTAGCATAAGTATGTCCCATGCAATATACTAAATTTGGGAGGTTATTTATCTGAAATTCAAATTTAACTGAGAACCTTGGATTTTAGCTGGCAACCCTAAAGGCATAGGACTTGTCTTGAACCTTTAATTGCTTAGCATTTCACCAAAGACTGAGACAATGTCAAGGTAGAAAGGCTTCCTCAAGGGAGGTCTCATCCAAGGGCAGGGTTTTGAAGACTGAAAATTAGTACCTAGGTCTTAGTTATTTAAAGTGTGGTCTATAGACCAGCAACAAAACATTACTTGGAAACTTTCAGAAATGCCAAATCCCAGGCATAACTCCAGATCTTGGGAATCAGAATCGCATTTTAACTAGATTCCTGGCAACACATTAACATCTGAGAATCTCTGGTCTAGGCAAGAAGGAGTAGAAGGTAAGAAAGTATGTAAAAAAAAATAAATGGCATGAACAAATGCACAGACACCTAAAATAGCGTGGTGGTTTCTGCATGGAAAATCAGTCATTTGTTTGATCCCCTACGCACAGCCTTAAGGCTATCTATCTATCTGGCTGTGATGGACATTAGGTATACACTTGGAGTCTTTGTTGCATCATGCAGGATCTTTCACTACAGCTTGTAGGCTCTGGAGTGCAGGGGCTCAGTAGTCATGGCACCCAGGCTTAGTTGCTCAATGGCATGTGGGCTCCTAGTTCCCTGACCAGGGATCGAACCTGAATTCCTCTGCCCTGGAAGGCAGATTCTTAACCACTGGATCACCAGAGAAGTTCTAGCCTTAATGCCATTTTGCACTTTATTTTTTGCAGAGATATTTTTCTTCCTGTCTCCATTATAGGAAGCATGAGAGCCCATATAATTCTTACTTAGCAGGTGATGAATAATGAAAAATTTATAGACATAAAACTTCATTACAACATTAAAATTAAGCTAAATTCTTTTCATTCATGTTCAGAAAGTACATGAAATGTTAGCATGTAGTGTGCACTGTGTTGCAGCCTCTGCAGAGTGAATAATTTTATTGCCTATTGGGTGGTGTTTCTACATTTTACAAATGAGGAAGCTAAGATCTTAAGATGTTGAATACTTACAAGTTTCAAAGGCAGGCTTTTAACCCAGGAACATCTGATCCCCCCAAACTATGCTTTTTGCCCATCACTTTCAGATAATGGTAAACAAGGTGAATTAAAAAAAATTTTTTTAATGGAAAATTCAGGTTAAACACATTCAGCTTTGGATATTTAGATATATCAGGAGGCCGGTTTTTCAGGTTTGGGTTTGGTATTTGGGAAGAGGGTAGCATTAACTTGTTCATTGCAACTATACATCCTTGTGTGTATGTATACTGATGGCCACATTACTAGCCTACATTTTCCCTTCTGTTCATTTATCTTAATTTCACCCTTCCTTCAAGGACCTCCTAAGACCTTTTCTCCCTCAAAAGGCCTTCCTCCACAATCAGAGTTCACAGGCAGCTCTAGCTCCAGCCCCTCCTCCCAGTTCTTTGTTCTTAATTGATTATGTCTGTGGATCTTAACTTTCCCCTCAGCAGTGGAATCTTTTTAAAAAATACAATAAATATTATGTACAAGTCTCGTGTGAAAAAAGAAGTGGAATTCTGAAATATTCTAGACCCTCCATACTCAGCTCCCCCTTCATCTCCCAAAGAATCCTTGGGACACGGGGGGAACATATTTTTGAAGGAAATGGATCTGTGTTACTTGCACTGTCTCCATTTGTTTTCCTTCCCACAACTGTCTGCTTTCCTAAGTAAATAAAAGTCCATTGAAGATGGAGGATACTGATTATTATGGGTACCACCTAATTCAAATCACAAAATGCAGCCCATGTCCTCCTGGGCAAAAGACGGTAGACTATCTGAAGTTCAATCATGATAAACCTAAATTATGATCACTTTATACTTTTGTGTATCCTCCCATAATTCATAGTATAGTTTCATCCAAGTAATATATGTTTAAAGAATTCCATACATGCTGATTAATTGACAGCTATATGGAGTTAAGTGGATCATTTTAATCTTGCTGGTTGAAATATATTTATTTAAATTGTACAAATTGACTGTGCTCTTTATAATAGCATGTTGTCAGTGAAAAGTGTTTTTTAAAACTTCGAAATAGTAGGAATAAAAGCAACCTACATGCAGACAGCAAAATAGCTGCCATCCAATTTATAGGTTGTGGTGCTTCTGTAGAAATAAACATGTAGCTAGACATAGTGAATTATACACATCTAAATTCTGAGAGGGCCTTTTCATCTGAATATACTCCTTGCTTAAGGATTTAAGTTTCTTCCGCTACCCGAATGATAAGTAATTAAATCCAATAAGATAGATAATCATTGTAACGAAAACATTGCCGAAAATTCTGATGACACATGAATTGGCATCTTAGTTTTAAAGGGAAGGCTCTGTCACCAGGGAAGTTGTAGTTTCTCCAAAGTCAGGTGGGACAGCTAGAATGCTCATGCAGCCATTTGTCTCTTTACTTATTCACCAAACATTTATTGATCAACTTATGAGTCCAGGCACCTTGCGAAACACAGGTGGTTATGCTGTACCATAATACATGTATTCCTAAAAACCCCTCATATTCTGTTAAACAAAAATAATGGAACTTGGAGGTAAAATAAAGTTAGAACAGATCACTCGAGACCTAGGTAATTTGGGAACTTTCCTGGTGGTCCAGTGGTTAAGAATCTGCCAGCCAGTACAGGAGACACAGGTTTGATCCCTGCTTCAGGAAGATCCCACATGTCACGGGGCAACTAATTTTGGGGGGCAACTATGCCTGAGCGCCACAACTAGTGAAGCCACATGCCCTAGAGCCCATGTCCACAGCAAGAGATGCCACTGCAATGAGAAGCCCACGCACTGCAGCTGGAGAACTGCCCCCACTCACTACAACCGGAGAAAGCCCGCAGGCAGCAGTGGAGAGCCAGTGCACCCGAAAATGAACAAGCAAGCAACCCAGGCAGTTTTGGAGGCAGAGCACTAATAAACACAAGTGACAATAAATAAAGGTGTTCTAAGCAACACAGCATGGGTAAAAAGACATGCTGGATTTCTAAAAAACTAGAATAAATGCTTATTAAATAGTTTTCACAAGGCGGTGTTATTAATACTTGGTAGAAGTGTGTGAGGTGTAGGGGAGGTGGGGCTGCTCATCTATGGAGGTGGGGCCAAGGCTATGGAGGATCCTGCTACAGATGCTCTCCATACAGCACGAAGACCGAGCCAAGAGGAAGAGTGAGGTGGGGCAGCTTAGCTTTGCCGCAGACAGACCTCGAGATGAGGATGTGTATGCAAGGAGATTACTGAGAGGTGACCTCAGGAAGCACAAAACAGGAGGAGAGCAGTGAAACAGGGAGGGAAAGTCACTTCCCTTTATTAAGTGGCCTCACTGAGGAGTCACTGCAGCGGGTAACGGACTCAACCCCAAGTGAGACCTGGTGGGTGGCAGATCACTCCTTGAACACTAATTCCTTGGCACTTCTTGCCAAATACGCAAGCCATGCACTGCCTTTCAGAGGGCAGAGAATACCCTCAGTGAGGGAGAGTCAGACCGTGACTGTCTGGTCCACTAGCGACCCTAGTAGAAGTGTGTAGGCTGGAAGGATCCTGGCAGGAAGCCTGCAGGGCCTCTGAGGGGACAAGTGGGGACTCTACATGCTGCGGTGAACTGGCTTCGGGTTCGGCGCGGTGTCCTTTCCTGGCTTGCTAGAGTCACTGCTCCAGTCTGCGCTGCTGCTGTTTGGTGGAACAAGACTAAAGAGTTAGACGAATTGCCTACAAACCAATGAGACTTCCGCATGATACAGAGACCATAACTGTAGAGCTCATGTGCATCACAGAGACCGCGTGCTAAGAACAGATGGCACTGGATTACTGCCTTTGAGTAAAATTCTGAACAGTCCCTGATGGCAAGAAACTTCCAGTCTAGTGAGAGAGACAGAAGTTCACAGCTCATTGAGGTGCATACTGTGGAAGAAGATGTTTCAAAATGTTATGCATCTCCCGAGGGAGTCCCCCATCCACTGCCGGGGGACCAGGGAAGAGAGTTCAGTTCAGTCCTGGTGGATAACCAACAGGGAGATGGGAAGGACGGAGGAAGAGAAGCTTAGGTGAATTCATGAGTGAGGAGTCGGGTGAACTTCCAGTGTCTGTTGGGAAGCCTTGCCTCCCACTTCCATGAAGGTCGCTAGAGACGTCTGGATGTCCGAGTTCAGCTTAAGTAAGTGGGAAACACTAGACTCAAGAAATTGAGATCTGCAGAGAAAAATGTTAAGCCCTAAGGTCAGTGCTCAGACCTATCCCCGCATCGCACAGAACCTGCCTGGCTGCCTGGTGTTGGATAAATAATAAATACCAGTCCCTTCTGTCCCTGGGATCAGTGTCCTGCCTTGACCTTGCTTATCAGATCAGGTAGGAAAGCGAGGTACTCCTTACCACATGTGGTCATTACATTTCCCACGGCATTTTAGCAAGAGGCCGGGCTGCTCCCCTGGCTGCTGTCCAGGTAGGTAATTATCTTGCCTCCTGTTCTAACTCCCTGGTGGTTTCAGTTGTAGGAGAGAGCCTCCTTCACTCCCACGTGATTGGCTGCCGGTGCTGAAAGGTTTCATTCTGGAAATCTGTTACCTTCTGCCCCGGAGCTCGGCTGGCATTCAGGGGTGGGAGAGGGTGTTTGAGGACAACTTGGCCAGGTCTATACTGACTAAGAGAAGTGGAGAATTGAGACTGATTTCCTGGTAAAATGAGCACTAAATGTAATATTTTCTTTTAACCATATGACTTCATTGTTTAAAAATATGAAAAACTGGATTGTGCTTGGAAAAGAACAAGTTCCTCATTCAAACTACTGACATAAAACCTGTATTCTTTAACCTTACCACAAGAGCATGCTATTTTGGCAAACTGGCCAATAATTATGGTGGTCAATTCCTTTGAAGGTGACACACCTGAGGAATGGGTATTTGAGTAGAGATGTACAGGAAAATCTATTTATCAAGTTACCTTTCTCTTTCTCCCTCTCTCTCTCATTATCTTTCTTTATCTATCATCTACCTATATTTATTTTTCTTCCTTTCTTTCTTGCTTGCTTTCTATCCATCCATCATCTGTCATCTGCCATCACTGCACACATAGCTGTTTATCTCCTTCTATATAGATCCTTCATAGATACCCATCAACCCACAGTTGATGGTGTTCGCAGTAGTTCAGTCAACAGTTTTCTGAATACTCACAGTTGCACGGCCATATGACTCCAGAGATATGAAGAACTATAATGATAATACCTTCCCCTCTGCCCTCTGTACACTTCAATACAATATAATACAATACAATATAATACAATACAATATAATACAATACAATATAATAAGACCAGCTCCAAAAAACATTATACCTGAGTTTAAATTCTGGCCCCATTACCTCTGAGACTCTGAATAAGTCACACAATCTTTCCAATCCATAATTTCTTCACCATTAAATGAGGGATAATAATATTAGGACCTAGCTTACAGGGCAATAACAGATTAAAATGAGATATTGAAATTAAAATGCTCAGCATTGCATCTGGTACATTCAGGGCTCAATAAATGTTTATAATCATTACTATAATAAAACCCACTAGGCATATCAGGACGATCCCCTGGAGGAGGGCATGGCAACCCACTTCAGTATTCTTATCTGGAGAATCCCATGGAAGAGGCGACTGGCAGGCTATAGTCTCTAGGGTTGCACAGAGTTGGACACAACTGAATGGACTTAGCATGCACACATGCACATATATACAAAAGCAAGACTGAATTGCCTGGTCCTGCCCTTTTGTCTTCCCCCAGCAGCTCTGAGATGAACTGATGCTCTGCAGACACGAGTGTTGGTTAAGAACATTGGCTTTGTGGTCAGATGAACCTGAATCCCAGGTTGGAATCTCAGCTTTGTTACTTATTAGCTCAATGACCCTGGATATGTTAAATAACCTCTCTGAGCCCTCATTTCCTCATGGTAAAACAGGATTGTTATAGGATAAAATTCAGGAACTATTTATAGTCACAATTCATAGGCTCTATATCTACCACACAAAAACAAACAAAAAAAAGTGAATGTGTTAAGTCACTCAGCCATGTCTGACTCTTTGTGACCCCATGGACTGTAATTCACCAGGCTCCTCTGCCCATGGAATTCTCCAGGCAAGAATATTGGAATGGGTGGCCATTCCCTTTTGTGAGGGTTACTCCTGACCCAGGGATTGAATCCAGGTCTCTTGCATTCCAGGCAGATTTTTTACCATCTGAATCACAGAATATAGAGCATCAAATAAACGGTAGTCCTTAGTATCAGAGATAAGCAATAGAGAGAATTTGATAATTTGACCATAGGAGTCAAAATGCAGCTGCTTTTATTATCTTTATCAACCAACAAATAGTCTATTATTGGATATTTGCCTGAAGCTCAGTTAAAAGAATACTGTCCCTGGAGGGGTCATGAAGGGTGGCCCTCCCTCCACATCCAGAAACCAGGCTGGGCCATCTTGTAGAAACAGGTTCCTACTGACTGTAACTTTCACGTTATGCTGTTCACTTACATTGGGGAACAAGGCAGCTATCATTTGCATGAAACTCACAATTGAGTTTAAGCAAGAACATGGAAATCAAGGTCACTCTTTCAAACAGTATTCCTATTTGATGACTCACAGGAGGAAAATCCCTTATGTTTCAGTTCTTTGAAAAGTTGGAAATTTTTGCATTACCTTTAGTGACTTCATTGAAATGTAGAGTATGCCTAACTGATATTAACCTTCACTTTCTTACTAGAGTCTCTGTTTTCTCTGTATCTTGTTTTCCTCTTCAGTTTATTATGTTTTTTCATTACACATATGCAAGCTGTCGCAAATGCTTGCAGAACAAGGTGGAGAATAAATAATGAAATGAAATATTCTTGCAATGCTAACATTATGTTCTGCAGTGTTTGGATTATTGTCCAAATAGAGTCGACCCATGACCATAAAGAATCCTAAATTTGCAATGCTTCTTCTTTGTACTGTAGGCTCTTACCAGAGCATTTTGACTTAAAGAATCTTCCATTCAGTTCAGTTCAGTTCAGTTGCTCAGTTGTGTCTGACTGTTTGGGACCCCATGAACCGCAGCACAGCAGGCCTCCCTGTCCATCACCAACTCCTGGAGTCCACCCAGACTCATGTCCATGGAGTTGGTGATGCTATCCAACCATCTCATCCTCTCTCATCCCCCTCTCCTCCTGCCCTCAATCTTTCTCAGTATCAGGGTCTTTTCAAATGAGTCAGCTCTTTGCATCAGGTTGCCAAGGTATTGGAGTTTCAGCTTTAACATCAGTCCTTCCAATGAACACCCAGGACTGATCTCTTTTAGGATAGACTGGCTGTATATCCTTGCAGTCCAAGGGACACTCAACAGTATTTTCCAACACCACATTACCTAAGGATGGTTAGTTAACTAAGACTCAGGTTTTTAAAACTATAAAATACAAACAGTTGTATAAATCTAAATGATGATAATAAAAGTTACTAACTTCTGAACACCCATGACATGTCAGACACTTTGCAGAAAACTTCACAAATGTCCTATAGTTAAATATTTTCCAGACATATTTGATCTCATAATAACTTTATGATGCAGTCACTGACCCAGTTTACACATGAGGACACTGACATACAAAGAAATTATCTGCCCATGAGGACACAGCTAAGTGACAGATTATTAGTTGAACCCAGAAGAACTCATACTATGGCACTCAGAACCACATTCATATTGTTGTTGCCGATTTAGTTTCAGCAATATGACATTTTCTGTTATAATTAATTCAGCAAAAAGGCATACATGCTGTGAACCTGATTTTGGTTATGAAGTTTTGCTTTACTTACAATTTTTTTATATAATATAAAATTAGAAAGAATTGTACCTCATTTTATGGTTGTATATTTTACATATTATCATAAAACTAATTTAACAGTAAGGATATGAAAGACTTTTTTCCCCACTGGAAGGGTTGGTATATTTTTTGGGTTGGGGATATATTGATTCCCAATATGGAAGTTTTTTCAATCTTGTATCTGTTTTACCTTAAATTTCTAAGATTTAAAAGTCAGTGAGAGGAAAAAGAGAACCTATTGAGATGACCAAGAAAGGTGAGATCTGGATTAGCTTTCAAAGAGATGTAGAAGGTAAATGTGAGTGACAGCTGACAGTATATACTGTCACCATCATGCAGGTGATTCTAGATTGACTTGGCTCACCTGGAATAGCTAAAGGATGCCCTTCACTCCACACTGCTCCAAGTGGGAGTAGATACGGGAGAGAGAAAGCAGAATCAGAGCCAAGCCAGAACAACACAGGGGACAGCTCTGAATGGAGTTTAGACTTTAAGCAATGGGTGGCGGGGGGCAGGGGGGGGATTGCTTATCACTGAATAGGAGACTGGTATGAAATAGATGGTATTTTAATACCAAATCAAAGGATGACTAGAAGAAGGGAAAACTTGCTGGACTGAGTATTGGCTGAGTTTACTAGGGTGGAGATTAAACAGGTGGAGTTAAAGATGGAGGTGAGTTACCCTCCTTCACTCCCCAGGTGATGAGGATTCTGACATTTCCATCTAGAAGTAACTTATCGGCACTGGTAAATACAGATGAATTATGGCCAGAGCCTCAGCTTCCCTGATGGTTCCCCACATTTTGGTCAGACCCATAAATATAATGGAGAGATCGTAAGATTGCCCCCTTGTCCTGCTGGCTAAGCTTGTGCCTACGATATCCCACTGGGACCAAAAACCACATTGAGATTCCACAAGTATGTTTCTAACAATGCTGGGCAGCGGCTCGTTCAGAAAGACTCTGCCCAGGGTAGCTGCTGCAATCAACTTTTTCACTTTGGGTTTCTGTCGTAAAAAGCTTGTCTGAAGGTCTCATACAGAGAATTCAATTTATATCATCTAAACAGGTGAAACGCAAAGAGTGCCTCCCTGACTCCTGGAGTTGGTAGCGGTCACCATGTTTACCTTTCCTTTTTTTCTGGTTTGTGGGGGCAAATGAACTAAAATTCACATGTTACAATTAAAAACCATTAACAGCAGACACCAGAAAGAACAAGCAATTAGTTAATGTATTATTTAAGGCCTTATTACACTATCAAGGACAATCATTCGTTCTGAGAAGGATTTTTTTTAATCCATTATTAAAAGCTTATGTGTCTACCAATAACTGAAAATATGTTTGGATTTGCCTGAATTCTATTCTCGGGAGCAATACTCTGACAATATATCCTAACCTAATACCTCAAATGTATTAACTCTCAAACACAATTAAAAACTAATCTATAAATTTCACTCTGGATTCTTTGCTGTATATGGATCCATCCATAATTTCTAAGCGTCTATTCTTTTCAGGGCATAATACTTGAAGCTGTAGGGGAGTTGAAGTGGGCTTATTAACTGTCAGGAATCTCAACTCTTCTCCTCTGTGGCATATAACTAGAATTCATAAGGGCAAAAATAGTAGTAATTACCTGTTGATAGATATTTCTAAAAACATTTAAGAACTTTTACTTATGTAATCAGTCTTTTAATCTTCCATTTAATATTTGATGAAATTCTTGAAATAGGATGTTTTCTTGAAAATACATTCTTTTCAAACATTTCTATATTTTCTGTGAAAACTGACCAAGAATACTATCTAACAAAGCAAGGCCATAAAGCAAGCCCCAATAAAAACCAAAGAAATGATATCACAGAGATCACAGTTCTGACAAAGTGCAAATAACCTAGAAGTCAAGAAAAAAAATAAACAATCCCAAATATTTGGAAAATTAAAACTCTGCTTCTAAAGATTTCATAGCTCAAAGTATAAGTCATAATGGTTAATTAAACATATTTAGATCCAAATACTAATGGAGTGATACACACACACACATATATATACACAAACTTGTGGGGGGTAGTGACAATGGTATATATATAAGAACATCACACCTCAAATCCTCCTATTAGAAAAAAGTAAAAAAAAAAAAAAAGCTGAAAACCAGTGAGCCAAGCACTTACTGAAACAATTAGAAAATAGAGTGAAATAAAATTTTGTATAAAGTGACTACTATTTGTGTCTATGATGGAAAAATTGTACAACACTAACTCTACTATCAATAATAACTATTCAAGAATAATTATACTGGTAAAAATTAAAACAACTATCTGAATTCATCAGAGATCAGCCAAGACAGACACATGTAAGAGTCCAAGATTTTAAAGAGAAGATGAGCTCACTGAGGGCATAATCACATTATCCTCTATTTGTTTCCCTAAGGGGATTTGCTGATTTGTGGAACAAGGAAGAGAAGTAAAAGGAAGCAGTATAAGATTTGTGATGGTTTCACTGAGCTGGACAGTTTGGATGACCAGAACTTAAGAAGTCCAGATCTCAAAGTGGGAACCACATAGAAGTCAGGTTAAACTTCTACTGGTACTTTGATTGAGGGTTGTTTTCAACTCCTAAGTCATATGTGCTGTGGGCAAGGTGCCAAGGATCCAAGGAGAGAGCGGCAGCTTCTGTGAGACCAAAGAACTCGAGCTGAGGCTTTGTTTGGAAAGAAAGAGGCTGGAGCTATGGCTTACAGAAGTGGAGTCCTGGTTAACACGCCTGACTTTCCATTGAGACACCTGAAGGGTATGTTCTAGGAGTCAGAGCTGGGCCCTATGTGCCAAAGCAAATTGAAAATAGAGACCCTTCTTTCCAACAAAGCCTGAAGCTCAGCCTTGTTTCATTAAAGTAATCTGCCTGTACTCTGTCCATTTGCCAGAAAAAAGTTAAATCCTCTGTATAGAAAGAGAACATAGTCCAGAGTCTCTACATTTTTGTTGTTATAGACAATGCCCAACATTCAATAAAAATTATCACAGAAGTCTAGAAAGAGGGTCAAATGACCATAAACAAAGTAAAAAATATAACAGTAGAAATTGCCCTGCAAGTGACCACAGTATGATTGTATGTGTGGGGTTGCAAAGAGTCAGACACAACTGACAACTTTCTCCAGGGGATCTTTCCAACCCAGGGATCGAACCCAGGTCTCCCACATTGCAGGCTGGGTTCTTTACCAACTGAGCCACAAGGGCAGCACAAGAATACTAGAGTGGGTAGCCTATCCCTTCTCCAGAGGATCTTCCAGACCCAGGAACTGAACCAGGGTCTCCTGCATTGCAGGCAGATTCTTTACCAACTGAGCTATCAGGCAAGGCCTGAATGGGGTTTACTCTATCAAAATAGCAAATATTTTTATAAGGCTATAATAAATAAAATGGTGTAGAATTGCCACAGAGAAGACAGATACACCAATGGAAGAGAATAAAAGGCAAGAAGCAGACTTGTATATGAAGCAAATTTGATCTATGATAGAGGTAGAACTGGACAGTGGTTAGAAAAATTAATTGAAGTTACTGGCACAATTATTTATTTGTATGCACAAATGAAATTGAGTCTTATCTAACATCATACTTGAAATAAGTTCCAGGTGGGTTTAAATGCTGAATTTCATAGCAAAACTTTAAAACTAAACAAAAAGTAAGAAAATATTTTATGATTCAAGTGTGGAAAGATTTTTAACTAGTCAAAATAAGTACAACTATATTAAACTGGGCACTAGGGGTGAAGGTGGAGAAGGCGATGGCACCCCACTCCAGAGTGCTCTTGCCTGGAGAATCCCAGGGCGAGGGGAGCCTGGTAGGCTGCCGTCTATGGGGTTGCACAGAGGTGGACACGACTGAAGAGACTTAGCAGCAGCAGCAGGGGTGAAGGACCTGCCCACCAATAACGGAGATTTAAGAGACACAGGTTTGATCCCTGGGTCGGGAAGGCAAGGTCCTCTGGTGTAGGGAATGGCAACCCACTTTCTGTATTCTTGCCTGGAAAATTCCATGGACAGAGGAGCCTGGTGGGCTACAGTCCATGGAGTTGCAAAGAGTTGAATGTGACTTACACACAACATACATGTTTAGCTAGTAGATCGAGAGCTCTGACTATATTAAAATGAAAACTTCTGCAAATCAAAATTCACCATTAAAAAAGTGAAAGATAAGTGAGACTGGGAGGAGATGCTTCCAGTGTATGCCACTGGGAATCTGCATCCTGCTAATTTGAAACCATCCCAAATCTAGAAGAAAAAGAATCTGAAAGAACCGGAATAAGAAGGAGAAACTAAATGGCAAATGTACAAGTGTGAAAATATGGGCTCTCTTATTGGGGACTACAGAAATAAAACTCAAGTATCCTCTCTCATCCCCCTCTCCTCCTGCCCTCAATCTTTCTCAGTATCAGGGTCTTTTCAAATGAGTCAGCTCTTTGCATCAGGTTGCCAAGGTATTGGAGTTTCAGCTTTAACATCAGTCCTTCCAATGAACACCCAGGACTGATCTCTTTTAGGATAGACTGGCTGTATATCCTTGCAGTCCAAGGGACACTCAACAGTATTTTCCAACACCACATTACCTAAGGATGGTTAGTTAACTAAGACTCAGGTTTTTAAAACTATAAAATACAAACAGTTGTATAAATCTAAATGATGATAATAAAAGTTACTAACTTCTGAACACCCATGACATGTCAGACACTTTGCAGAAAACTTCACAAATGTCCTATAGTTAAATATTTTCCAGACATATTTGATCTCATAATAACTTTATGATGCAGTCACTGACCCAGTTTACACATGAGGACACTGACATACAAAGAAATTATCTGCCCATGAGGACACAGCTAAGTGACAGATTATTAGTTGAACCCAGAAGAACTCATACTATGGCACTCAGAACCACATTCATATTGTTGTTGCCGATTTAGTTTCAGCAATATGACATTTTCTGTTATAATTAATTCAGCAAAAAGGCATACATGCTGTGAACCTGATTTTGGTTATGAAGTTTTGCTTTACTTACAATTTTTTTATATAATATAAAATTAGAAAGAATTGTACCTCATTTTATGGTTGTATATTTTACATATTATCATAAAACTAATTTAACAGTAAGGATATGAAAGACTTTTTTCCCCACTGGAAGGGTTGGTATATTTTTTGGGTTGGGGATATATTGATTCCCAATATGGAAGTTTTTTCAATCTTGTATCTGTTTTACCTTAAATTTCTAAGATTTAAAAGTCAGTGAGAGGAAAAAGAGAACCTATTGAGATGACCAAGAAAGGTGAGATCTGGATTAGCTTTCAAAGAGATGTAGAAGGTAAATGTGAGTGACAGCTGACAGTATATACTGTCACCATCATGCAGGTGATTCTAGATTGACTTGGCTCACCTGGAATAGCTAAAGGATGCCCTTCACTCCACACTGCTCCAAGTGGGAGTAGATACGGGAGAGAGAAAGCAGAATCAGAGCCAAGCCAGAACAACACAGGGGACAGCTCTGAATGGAGTTTAGACTTTAAGCAATGGGTGGCGGGGGGCAGGGGGGGGATTGCTTATCACTGAATAGGAGACTGGTATGAAATAGATGGTATTTTAATACCAAATCAAAGGATGACTAGAAGAAGGGAAAACTTGCTGGACTGAGTATTGGCTGAGTTTACTAGGGTGGAGATTAAACAGGTGGAGTTAAAGATGGAGGTGAGTTACCCTCCTTCACTCCCCAGGTGATGAGGATTCTGACATTTCCATCTAGAAGTAACTTATCGGCACTGGTAAATACAGATGAATTATGGCCAGAGCCTCAGCTTCCCTGATGTTCCCCACATTTTGGTCAGACCCATAAATATAATGGAGAGATCGTAAGATTGCCCCCTTGTCCTGCTGGCTAAGCTTGTGCCTACGATATCCCACTGGGACCAAAAACCACATTGAGATTCCACAAGTATGTTTCTAACAATGCTGGGCAGCGGCTCGTTCAGAAGGACTCTGCCCAGGGTAGCTGCTGCAATCAACTTTTTCACTTTGGGTTTCTGTCGTAAAAAGCTTGTCTGAAGGTCTCATACAGAGAATTCAATTTATATCATCTAAACAGGTGAAACGCAAAGAGTGCCTCCCTGACTCCTGGAGTTGGTAGCGGTCACCATGTTTACCTTTCCTTTTTTTCTGGTTTGTGGGGGCAAATGAACTAAAATTCACATGTTACAATTAAAAACCATTAACAGCAGACACCAGAAAGAACAAGCAATTAGTTAATGTATTATTTAAGGCCTTATTACACTATCAAGGACAATCATTCGTTCTGAGAAGGATTTTTTTTAATCCATTATTAAAAGCTTATGTGTCTACCAATAACTGAAAATATGTTTGGATTTGCCTGAATTCTATTCTCAGGAGCAATACTCTGACAATATATCCTAACCTAATACCTCAAATGTATTAACTCTCAAACACAATTAAAAACTAATCTATAAATTTCACTCTGGATTCTTTGCTGTATATGGATCCATCCATAATTTCTAAGCGTCTATTCTTTTCAGGGCATAATACTTGAAGCTGTAGGGGAGTTGAAGTGGGCTTATTAACTGTCAGGAATCTCAACTCTTCTCCTCTGTGGCATATAACTAGAATTCATAAGGGCAAAAATAGTAGTAATTACCTGTTGATAGATATTTCTAAAAACATTTAAGAACTTTTACTTATGTAATCAGTCTTTTAATCTTCCATTTAATATTTGATGAAATTCTTGAAATAGGATGTTTTCTTGAAAATACATTCTTTTCAAACATTTCTATATTTTCTGTGAAAACTGACCAAGAATACTATCTAACAAAGCAAGGCCATAAAGCAAGCCCCAATAAAAACCAAAGAAATGATATCACAGAGATCACAGTTCTGACAAAGTGCAAATAACCTAGAAGTCAAGAAAAAAAATAAACAATCCCAAATATTTGGAAAATTAAAACTCTGCTTCTAAAGATTTCATAGCTCAAAGTATAAGTCATAATGGTTAATTAAACATATTTAGATCCAAATACTAATGGAGTGATACACACACACACATATATATACACAAACTTGTGGGGGGTAGTGACAATGGTATATATATAAGAACATCACACCTCAAATCCTCCTATTAGAAAAAAGTAAAAAAAAAAAAAAAGCTGAAAACCAGTGAGCCAAGCACTTACTGAAACAATTAGAAAATAGAGTGAAATAAAATTTTGTATAAAGTGACTACTATTTGTGTCTATGATGGAAAAATTGTACAACACTAACTCTACTATCAATAATAACTATTCAAGAATAATTATACTGGTAAAAATTAAAACAACTATCTGAATTCATCAGAGATCAGCCAAGACAGACACATGTAAGAGTCCAAGATTTTAAAGAGAAGATGAGCTCACTGAGGGCATAATCACATTATCCTCTATTTGTTTCCCTAAGGGGATTTGCTGATTTGTGGAACAAGGAAGAGAAGTAAAAGGAAGCAGTATAAGATTTGTGATGGTTTCACTGAGCTGGACAGTTTGGATGACCAGAACTTAAGAAGTCCAGATCTCAAAGTGGGAACCACATAGAAGTCAGGTTAAACTTCTACTGGTACTTTGATTGAGGGTTGTTTTCAACTCCTAAGTCATATGTGCTGTGGGCAAGGTGCCAAGGATCCAAGGAGGGAGCGGCAGCTTCTGTGAGACCAAAGAACTCGAGCTGAGGCTTTGTTTGGAAAGAAAGAGGCTGGAGCTATGGCTTACAGAAGTGGAGTCCTGGTTAACACGCCTGACTTTCCATTGAGACACCTGAAGGGTATGTTCTAGGAGTCAGAGCTGGGCCCTATGTGCCAAAGCAAATTGAAAATAGAGACCCTTCTTTCCAACAAAGCCTGAAGCTCAGCCTTGTTTCATTAAAGTAATCTGCCTGTACTCTGTCCATTTGCCAGAAAAAAGTTAAATCCTCTGTATAGAAAGAGAACATAGTCCAGAGTCTCTACATTTTTGTTGTTATAGACAATGCCCAACATTCAATAAAAATTATCACAGAAGTCTAGAAAGAGGGTCAAATGACCATAAACAAAGTAAAAAATATAACAGTAGAAATTGCCCCGCAAGTGACCACAGTATGATTGTATGTGTGGGGTTGCAAAGAGTCAGACACAACTGACAACTTTCTCCAGGGGATCTTTCCAACCCAGGGATCGAACCCAGGTCTCCCACATTGCAGGCTGGGTTCTTTACCAACTGAGCCACAAGGGCAGCACAAGAATACTGGAGTGGGTAGCCTATCCCTTCTCCAGGGGATCTTCCAGACCCAGGAACTGAACCAGGGTCTCCTGCATTGCAGGCAGATTCTTTACCAACTGAGCTATCAGGCAAGGCCTGAATGGGGTTTACTCTATCAAAATAGCAAATATTTTTATAAGGCTATAATAAATAAAATGGTGTAGAATTGCCACAGAGAAGACAGATACACCAATGGAAGAGAATAAAAGGCAAGAAGCAGACTTGTATATGAAGCAAATTTGATCTATGATAGAGGTAGAACTGGACAGTGGTTAGAAAAATTAATTGAAGTTACTGGCACAATTATTTATTTGTATGCACAAATGAAATTGAGTCTTATCTAACATCATACTTGAAATAAGTTCCAGGTGGGTTTAAATGCTGAATTTCATAGCAAAACTTTAAAACTAAACAAAAAGTAAGAAAATATTTTATGATTCAAGTGTGGAAAGATTTTTAACTAGTCAAAATAAGTACAACTATATTAAACTGGGCACTAGGGGTGAAGGTGGAGAAGGCGATGGCACCCCACTCCAGAGTGCTCTTGCCTGGAGAATCCCAGGGCGAGGGGAGCCTGGTAGGCTGCCGTCTATGGGGTTGCACAGAGGTGGACACGACTGAAGAGACTTAGCAGCAGCAGCAGGGGTGAAGGACCTGCCCACCAATAACGGAGATTTAAGAGACACAGGTTTGATCCCTGGGTCGGGAAGGCAAGGTCCTCTGGTGTAGGGAATGGCAACCCACTTTCTGTATTCTTGCCTGGAAAATTCCATGGACAGAGGAGCCTGGTGGGCTACAGTCCATGGAGTTGCAAAGAGTTGAATGTGACTTACACACAACATACATGTTTAGCTAGTAGATCGAGAGCTCTGACTATATTAAAATGAAAACTTCTGCAAATCAAAATTCACCATTAAAAAAGTGAAAGATAAGTGAGACTGGGAGGAGATGCTTCCAGTGTATGCCACTGGGAATCTGCATCCTGCTAATTTGAAACCATCCCAAATCTAGAAGAAAAAGAATCTGAAAGAACCGGAATAAGAAGGAGAAACTAAATGGCAAATGTACAAGTGTGAAAATATGGGCTCTCTTATTGGGGACTACAGAAATAAAACTCAAGTTAAAATTATCAGGAGATATGATTTCAAATGGAGAAGGAAATGGCAACCCACTCCAGTATTCTTGTCTGGAGAATCCCATGGATGGAGGAGCCTGGTAGGCTACAGTCCACGGGGCTGCAAAGAGTCGGACACGACTGAGCAACTTCACCTTCATGATTTCAAACACACAAGAGTAGGAAATATTAATATACTGATAATTCTAGGAATTGGTAAAGATGAAGAACCAGGTGAAATGACATTTATAAGTGTAGGAGGGTAAATTATGTGTAACTTCAGGGAGCAGTTTGACAAAATCTCTTAAGTGAACCATACAGATTCTCTACAATCCAGCAATTCCTTTCCTGAGGATGTTCTCTGGAAAAATTCTTGCATATGTGTACAAGTTGGTTTTCATAAGCAAGTTGATAGCAGCATTATTGATAACTGCAAAATATAGGAAAAACCTAAATATGCAAGTAGAATGAATTTAATTAAATTATAGTATTCCCATGCCATGGAATATAAGACTGAACTGAATATAAATAAACTAGAGGTGGGCTGCCATCTCTGGGGTCGCACTGAGTCGGACACGACTGAAGCGACTTAGCAGCATCAGCTGCTGCTACAGAGATTTATTTATCATTAAAACAACGAGATAAACATTTTAACTGCAGGTGAAAGTAGCAAAAGGATACTGTGTGATACTATTTTATAAAGTTAAAAATATGTAAATCAACCCTATATATTATTTGGAGGAATATATAGTAAAGTAAAGGACTGAAAGTCACCAAGTTTAGCACAGTGTTTGTCTCTGGAGGTAGGCGGGGAGAGGAAATTGTCACTGAAAGAAGAAACATGGAGGCCTCAAAAGTATTTGTAACATTTTATTTCTTAAGCTGAATAAAGGCTATATAGCTACCAATTATAGTATTCTTTATACCTTTTTGTATGCCTGAAATATTTTACTATAAAACAATTTTTAAGTGTTGCAGACTTGATAAATCGGGAAGGTATTGTTAAAGGCAAATGTTTAAGTGCTGGATGAGATCACCTTGACAATCCAGGGCACTACTGAGAAGCTAGTGTGGGAAACAACTGTTGAAAAGAAGCTAACCGTAAAAAGATATGAAGCACATCAGGAAGCCCTCTCTCATAAGAGACAGGCAACAGACACAGTAAATGAGAAATTTTCAGTTGAGATACTAAAGAAAACAGAGCGGTTTCCAAAGAACTTCAAAATAATTAAGTTAAAAAATGATCAAAGAGATAAATGAGTCAACTGAACTCATGTTAGAAGAAGACATGAAAACAGAATAAGTAGACTTGAAAATAAGCATACATTCTAGAAATAAAAACACTGCCATCGTAGATGTAAAACCCAATAGAACATGTCAGAGTAGACCAAAGCAAAAATTAATAAATTGGAAGATGAATTTAAGAATGTAACTTGGAGACCTCAAAAGATGCATTATTTAAAAAAAAAAGGCAATGAGAGATTTGAAGAATAGAATAAGAAACTCTAATATGTGTTGCTAGCAGTAAAAAACCTACCTGCCAATGCAGCAGACATAAGAGACGTGGGCTTGATCCCTGGAGGAGGGCGTGCAGTCCACCCCAATATTCTTTCCTGGGGGATCCTATGGACAGAGGAGTCTGGTGGGCTACAGTTCATAGGATCAAAAAGAGTCAGACCTGACTGAAGCAACTTAGCACAGCACACACAGCAGCACACAGTATGTGTCTAAGAGACCCGGATGGGGGCAAAAGGAAAGGAGTAAGTGCAACTATATTGGTGGAGAATTTTTTAGTGAGACATGAGTTTTCAGATTGAAAAATCACACACAAAATTCCAAATGGAAGAAAACTGGGGTGAGGGGGTGGAGTAGGGCAGGAAAAACAGAGAGGTAGAGACAGACTGCAGTACATCAAATATAAAGAAAACGATTTAAAAACCACCAGAGGAGATAAGACAGGTAATCTATTAGGAAAAACAATCAAATTGACATTGGACTTCTCATCAGTCAGAAAATAATCTGGAAGAAAAAGAAAATGCCTCCAAAGGGTTAAGGGAAAAATGTAACAGCCAATCCAGAATCTTACACTTAATTATCACTCAAGAGCTAAGATGAAATCAAGATATTTTAAGAAATACAAAGAGAGTTCATCTCTTATTGAAAGAACTTTCTGATGAGGGAAATAGGATCTAGAAGGGAGAAATGAAACCTTACTGATGATGATGAGAAAAATATTAGTAAGCAACTTCATTAAAAAAAAAATGACACTGGGCAGTGAAAAGAAATAACAACTAATATGAGTTTAAAAGTAAGGCCTTATAAAACATGAATTTTCTTAAGGATAAAGTAGTTGAGAAATAATTAGAATATTCTATTTTCCTCACTTTTGTTTGGGGGAAATAAAGATGATTAAGACTTGGTTAGAAAAGCACGAAGTCAGAGTGCCTTTAACAGTTTAAAGGCAATCACATAAAGAATAAAACTTGTAGCTTGTAAACTAGAAAATGGTGAAAAGTAATTGAGAAACTCACAGTTCAACAGAAGACAGGGAATTAGGAAAGAAGGAGCGGGGAGGAAGGGTAAGAAAAGCAGCAGCAGCAACCAGAAAACCTAGTGAAGAGAAGATCCAGACAAGGCCATAGGGATTACTCTGATATGTTAACGATGATAGCATACTATTTGTGAAGACCTGTTTTATTTATCAGCTTCGCTAGGTTGCAGTCCCCAGTTACTCAAACACTAATCAGATGACGGTATTTTGTAAATGTGATTAAAGTCCATAAGCAGTTGATTTTAAGTAAAGGGATTATCCTAGATCATCGGAATCAATCAGTTGAAAGGTCTTGAGAGCAGAGCTGAGGCTTTTCTAAAGAAAAGGAAATTCAGTCTGTGGACAGTAGCTTCAGTTCATGCCAGAAAGTTCCAGCCTGTCCTTTCTGACAGCCTACCCTACAATTTCAGACTTGCCTAAACAGCTCTAATCATCTAATTTGGTGTAATTCCTTGTAATAAATTTCCTAATGTAGATCTCTTACTGGTTCTGTTTTTCCACTTAAAGGCTGGCTGATATGTTATGTAACTGAATTAAACACATCTCCACATGCACAGACTCTCAAACTGTCTTGATAACAAATACAAATGCTCTTTATGAGAAACATACCTAAAAACATACAGAAAGTTGAAAGTGAAGGGATCAAGAGAATTATACAGCTGAAAAATGAGCACCAAAAGAAAGTAGTGACAGGGATAAAGAAGAGTATTGTGATAACAAGAGTCCTCTGATGGTCAGTAGGACCAACAAGAGAGTCTCCCATGAAGCTTCTGGTGCTTCCAATGAGGTCCCAGCCCTATGGGTCCCGAGTAAACTGGATGATTTCTTTTAACTTCCCAGAAGAGCTAGACAACTTCCTAATTTAAACCAAGACAGCTTTTTAACTTTTAATTTTGAAATAATTACAGATTCAGAGCAAGTTGCAAAGACTGTATAAAGAGGAATAGCATATCCATTACGTTTCCCCCAGGGGTCACACCTTAATGTAACTATAGCACAACACTGAAACCAGGAAATTGACAGTGGAATGTGTATGTACAGCTCTGTCATTTCATCACAGGTGTAGATTCTTGTACTCATCACCTCAGCCAAGATACAGAACATCACCACAAAGATCTCCCTTGTGCTTCCTTTTACAGTCAAACTCACCCCCTCCCTCTCACCGTCTCTAATCCCTGACAACCACTCATCTGTGCTCCGACTCAATAATTCTGGCATGTTTCCAAAGAAGATATACAAATGGCCAACAATCACGTGAAAAGATGCTCAACATTACTAATATTCAGAGAAATGCAAATCAAAACCACAATGAGACAGCACTTCACACTTGTCAGAATGGCTATCATCAAAAAGTCTACAATAACAAGTGTTGGTGAGGATGCAGAGAAAAGGGAACTTTTGTACACTGTTGGTGGGAATGTAAATCAGTATAGCCATCATAGAAAGTAGTATGGAGTTTCTTCATAAAACTAAAAATAGAACTACTATATAACAGCAATTCCACTCCTGAGTATGTATTCAAATAAAATGAAAACACTAATTTGAAAAGATACCAGTACCCCAATGTTCACAGAAGCATTATTTACAATAGCCAAGATATGGAAATAGATGAAGCAGAAGTAGGTACTACTCTGCAATTCCCTTGCTTCTTCTATGATCCAGAGGATGTTGGCAATTTGATCTTTGGTTCCTCTGCCAAATCCAGCTTGTACATCTGGAACTTCTTTGCTTACATACTGCTGAAGCTAGCTTGAAGGATTTTGAGCATTACCTTGCTAGCGTGGGAAATGAATGCAATTGTATGATAATTTGAACATTCTTTGCATACAACTACTTCTGTTTCATTGACTACACTAAAGCCTTTGTGTGGATCCCAACAAACTGTGGGAAATTCTTAAGAGATGGGGATACCAGACCACCTTACCTGCCTCCTGAGAAACCTGTATTCAGGGCAGGAGGCAATAGTTAGAACCGGACAT
The DNA here is from genome assembly GCA_006408675.1 of Madoqua kirkii. Classification (NCBI taxonomy): domain Eukaryota; kingdom Metazoa; phylum Chordata; class Mammalia; order Artiodactyla; family Bovidae; genus Madoqua; species Madoqua kirkii. The sequence continues at coordinate 31,596 of SJYC01108585.1, forward strand.
GGAACAACAGATTGCTTCAAAATTGGAAAGGAGTATGTCAAGGCTATATATTGTCAGTTTGCTCATTTAACTTCTATGCAGATTGAAGTAAAGTAGAAGTGAAATCGCTCAGTCATGCCTGACTCTTTGTGACCCCATGGACAGTAGCCTGCACCGAGCTCCTCCATCCATGGGATTTTCTAGGCAAGAGTACCGGAGTGGTTTGTTGTTTCCTTCTCCAGGGAATCTTCCTGATCCAGGGATCGAGCCCAGGTCTCCCACACTGTAGACAGATGCTTTACTGTCTGAGCCACTAGGGAAGATTACATCATGTGAAATGCTGGGCTGGATGAATCGCAAGTTGAATGAAGATTGCTGAAGAAATATCAACAACCTCAGCTATACAGATGATACCACTCAAAAGGCAGAAAGTGAAGAGGAACTAAAAAGCCTTTCAATGAGGGTGAAAGAGGAGAGTGAAAAGGCTGGCTTAAAACTCAACGTTCAAAAAACAAAGATCATGGCATGTGGTCCAATCACTTCCTGGTAAATAGATGGTGATAAAGTGGAAACAGTGACAGATTTTATTTTCTTGGGCTTCAAAATCACTGTAGACAGTGTCTACAGTGATTTAAAAATACTTGCTTCTTGGAAGGAAAGCTTTGACAAACCTAGACAGTGTATTAAAAAGTAGAGATGCTACTTTGCTGACAAAGGTCCATATAGTCAGAGTACGGTTTTTCCAGTAGTCATGTATGGACATAAGAAATGGACCATTAAGAAGGCTGAGTGTCAAAGAAACGATGCTTTTAAATTGTGGTGCTGGAAAAGACTCCTGAGAGTCCCTTGGACAGCAAGGAGATACATCTAATCAATCCTAAAGGAAATCAATCCTGAATATTCATTGGAAGGACTGATGCTAAAGCTGAAACTGCAATATTTTGGCCATCTGATATGAAGAGCTGAAAAGACCCTGATGCTGAGAAAGATTGAAGGCAGGAGGAGAAGGGCAGACAGAGAATGATGGTTAGCTGGCACCGTTGACACAATATAGCTGAATTTGAGCAAGCTCTGGGAGATGATGAAGGACAGGGAAGCCTGTTGTTCTGTAGCGCTTGAGGTCACAAAGAGTCGGAGACGACTGAGAGACTGAATAACCACAACCAACAAGACGGAATTGGTCTAAATGTCCATCAAAGATGAATGAATAAAGAACATATGTGTGTGTGTGCATACACAACAGAAATAAGCCATATAAAAGAATGAAATTCTGTCATTTGCAACAGCGTAGATGGACCTAGAGGGTATTATGCTTAGTGAAACAAGTCAGACAGAGAAAAACAAATATTGTATGCTGTTACTTATTCATGGAATCTAGAAAATAAAACAAATAAATGAATGTTACAAAAATAAACAACTCACAAATATAGAGAACAAACTAGTTTTTATCAATGGGAAGACAGAAAGGGGAGGAGCAAGTTATAGAAGATTAAGAGGTATAAACTACTGTATATAAAATAGTAAATAAGCTACAAGGATATATTGTACAGTACAGGGAACATAGCCAGTATTTTAAAATAACTTTAAACGAAGTTCAATCTATACAAATATTGTATCATTAACAAGATAATAATTTTGTCATTTTGAAAATGTTACATAACTGGAATAATACAAAATGTTACCTTTTGAGATCTGGCTTTTTTACTTAGCATAATGCCCTCAAGATCCATCCAACAAGTTGCATGTAATATTAATTTGTTCCTTTTTACTGCTGAATAATACTCCATAAGCCTGTGTATACCTTTAAGTTCTAAAAAAAAAAACAAACTGGGAATTTTGTTAAATAAAATGATCAATTTAAAAATTATTTTTTAAAATGTAGCAGCTCTTAAGATTACAGGATTTTAAAGTTTTGTCTTAATATAGGTTGCCAGTTTCACTTCTGGGGCTTACACTGCTGCTGCTGCTGCTGCTAAGCCGCTTCAGTCGTGCCTGACTCTGTGCGACCCCATAGTCGGCAGCCCACCAGGCTCCTCTGTCTCTGGGATTCTCCAGGCAAGAACACTGGAGTGGGTTGCCATTTCCTTACACATTCTCACACAATTTTGGGGGAAGAGCTCATTTATGTTCTTACCAAATCATTAATTGAATGGGTATAATCATCCATTTATGACAGAAATATTTATTAAGTGCCAGTTATGTCTTACTGTGCTCGCTGCTGGCAAGCATAAAAAGAGGAATGAGATATTGATCTTATCCTTAACACAGAGCTCAGCACATAGCAGGCCCTCAAGTGCTATTAACCGAATGAATAAATCCTGCTTTTAAAAGGAATTTACAGTTTGGTGGCAGAGATAATGTGTGGATACAAATAAATGTGAGTTAGAGAATGGCATATTCATCATCGAGAAGGTAGTGCACTGGGACAGTTGATAGGAGAAACACTATCCTCTGAGGACAAGAGAAGGCTCCAAGAGATTGGTGACATATGTTTGGCATTGAAAAATGATAGGAATTGGGATAAAAATAAATGGGGGGCGGGGGATAACCGTAGTTGACAATTATTTCTATCTTCCTGTGTGCAAGGAACTCTGCTAAGCATTCTACATACTTAAGTTATTCTCACAGTGTCTGTGATATTATATTATTCTCGTTACAAACAAGAGGCATAGAGAGGTGTCTTGCCTAGTGTAACAGCTTGTAATGGGCTAAACTTGGAAAACTAGGCAGTGAAACTCCTGAACTCTTGGATTAATAGAGTAAAGAGTGGAGCAGAAAGAAGCATGGGTGCAGAAAACAGAAATGTGACTGGCGTCTAGAGGGAGCAGAAAACAGGGAAAATGTGGCTGGATTCTAGAGTGTGTAACTGGGAGCAGGAAGCTGCTGCTGCTAAGTCGCTTCAGTCGTGTCCGACTCTGTGCGACCCCATAGACAGCAGCCCACCAGGCTCCCCTGTCCCTGGGATTCTCCAGGCAAGAACACTGGAGGGGGCTGCCATTTCCTTCTCCAATGCATGAAGGGAGCAGGAAGAGAAGCCCACAAATGTAGGTGGAAACCAGGCCCTGCAGAGCCTTGAATTCCATGTTTAATAATCTGGACATAGCTTAGAATGTTTCTGAAGATTTTGAACAGAGGAATGACTTGATTTAGAGGTGTTTTGTTCATTTATTCAGTTTGGGTCTTTGTTCAAACACATAGCATTAAGAAAGAGCACATAGATATCAGATGTGGGAAAATTAGCAACATCAGTCCAGGTTGGAGCTTAGAGAGCACCTGTGAGAATGGAGATGATGGGCAGTTGAGAGATGCTGTGTGGATGGACAGCTTAGGACCTGGGAACTGGCTGAATGAACAGAATTGGGTGGGGAACAGGGAGCATTCAAGGTATCTTAGGGGCTTGTCATCTGTATATCTGGGCAGGTACATTGATTTCAGTAGGAACTTGAAGGTGAGGAATAAGTTTCAAGGGAAAAATTATGTCAGCTTCAGATAATTTGAGTAAAGGTTTTCAAGGATGCCTCCAGGTGTCACAGAAAGGACTGAAACTCTAGGAAGAGTCTGGAGAGGCTGCACATTAGCCATTAAAGTGGATGACCTAACTTTGGGCAAGATTTTTTAAATCAGTTCAGTTCAGTTTAGTCGCTCAGTTGTGTCCGACTCTGTGACTCCGTGAATCACAGCATGCCAGGCCTCCCTGTCCATCACCAACTCCCAGAGTTCACTCAGACTCACATCCATCGAGTCCGTGATGCCATCCAACCATCTCATCCTCTGTCGTCCCCTTCTCCTCCTGCCCCCAATCCCTCCCAGCATCAGAGTTTTTTCCAATGAGTCAACTCTTTGCATGAGGTGGCCAAAGTACTGGAGTTTCCAACTCCTGGAGTTCACTCAGACTCATGTCCATTGAGTCAGTGATGCCATCCAGCCATCTCATCCTCTGTCATCCCCTTCTCCTCCTGCCCCCAATCCCTCCCAGCATCAGAGTCTTTTCCAACGAGTCAACTCTTTGCATGGCCAAAGTACTGGAGTTTCAGATTTAGCATCATTTCTTTCAAAGAAATCCCAGGGCTGATCTCCTTCAGAATGGACTGGTTGGATCTCCTTGCAGTCCGAGGGACTCTCAAGAGTCTTCTCCAACACCACAGTTCAAAAGCATCAATTCTTCGGCACTCAGCCTTCTTCATAGTCCAACTCTCACATCCCTACATACCTAGTTTTAAAAAAATATCTACTCAGTAAAAAGATCTCATATTAAATAAACCAGCACATCTTTGATTATGAAGCTCAGAAGCACTGAACTACGATTTTCTTCAGTGCTTTTCTAAAAATGAATTTACATTTAGATTATACATGAAATGGTATAGAAATGTTTGGACTCAAGGCTTAAAGGAATGGCTGTGAGAATTTACACTGGGTTGTAGGAAAAAGAACACAACCGAAATTCATTCTAAGCTTGTCAAGATTTCAATTTACCAACAAGAGACTGAACTATTCTTATTAGCAGCTCTTGACCATTTAAACCACCAGCTGATGCTTTCTTGAGCAAAGTTTTGAAATTTTCAGTATTTTACATTTAATTTCCCTATTTAACATTACTTCGCTAAAATTTTAGACTTGGAAAGAAAGAGTGACTAAAATTTCAGAAGAAGTAATAATTTTAAAAAGCAGAAATAGTAATAACAGAAGCAATTTCTAAAACTAATAACCTTTTGGGTCTACTTTGAAGCCTTTTAAAAATTGGGTGTGTATCTCAAGTTTTGGCAGTTCTTGGGTAGTCTGCTTGGATTGAAGTCTACTTTTTATTTTCTTGTTTTCCAAACCAGTTCCTTTTAGAAATGTATGTGTTAGTTGAGGTATTATAAGTAGAGAAAGTCAAAATGACTCTCTTCCCTATCAGTAAATGTTTCACCTCTTTGCTCAGAACCTGCCTCTAAGTACTCTCTAGAAGAGGGACTCAAATTCATATTCAAGCAAGCCTTTGAATTTGTATATTAGAATTGGAGTGAAGGGCATGCATTTTCCTGGAAGTTGGTTTTACAGAGCTTCATCATGATCTAAAGTGGTTCATGAAGATTCTAGAAGCTAAACCTGTCTCCCAGGATTCGTCTCAGTTCAGGGACTATGGAACCAAGGCGTGCCCTCTCTTGCCCAGTACTGCAGTGTGGTGGGCTATATTGGAAACTCAAGGATGGAATTTAGGAAATTTTTTTTCTTTATGTTCCCACTTCACTCTAGACTTCTACAAACTTCACACAAGTCACTTATCCACTTTAGGCCTCAGTGTGTTCATCACTCAAAAGGAACAGAATGTCCATCTGACCTGGAAAGAGTGAATCAACTCTCATGAGAATAAAACAGTATGGGGAATACCCTTTGAATAATGCAAAACACTCAAGGTCAGATATTCCTCAGTGACATTGTGCTGAACTACTGGCTCCTTCCTTTTTGTAGCTTCTCTGCCTCTTTCCTTTCCTAGAGGCCACTCTCTGTTGTTTTCTCCATTATTCAGGTGCTGCTTCCTACAGTGGAGATGGAGAAGAGAAAGGATGTCGTGGAAGCCAGGGTTGACTTTAAGAACTTGTTTCTAAGAGGGAGACATTAATGCTTTGCTTTTGTAGAGTACTTTACAGTTTTCTGAAGCATTCCAAGTTAATTGCCATCCTGCTTCATGACCACAGGCCCAGGGGAAGTTTTTACCACATCCACCTTATTTGATCTGGAAACTGAGGCACAGAGATGTCAGGAGTCCCAGGTCACTGGCATTGTCTAGAGGGGTGGAAAGGCTGGAATGGGGTCTTCCAACACCAGGTTCCAGAATTTTGCCAGAATCCTCTTGGGTCTCATTTCAAATGGGGGATAGAATTGATGAGAGTATTATTTATTCATACAGTGAGAAGGTATTCACCAGCAAAGGAAGGAAATATTCCTTTTCCTTGTACAAAGAAAAACTGCCTGTCCTCTATTGTGCTTGTTTTCAAATGAGGTGTGACCTTGTAGCTAAGACTTTCTTCTGCTGCTGACTCTGCTCACCCTCCTTCTACTTGATTCATTTGGGCCCCAGTGGCCCTGTTTGGGGAAGGCCCATCTGGGAGCACTCAATACATTCCCCTGTCAGGGAGAGGAAAAGAGCTACATTTGCAGAGTAAGGAAACTTCCAGGAGGGCTCTGGCCAGAAGTCAACTTGCAGTCTTTGAGAGCAGCACTTGATCCAACACTGGCATACATGTCTGTTGCTCATTACTTCATAAATGCTGCTGCATTTTACTTTTGCCCATTGCCATGAATCCTCTGAATTAGGATGCTGCTCAAATTTTCAACCATTCAGCATGCAGGCACCTCATATACAATTATTGAGCACCTACCCTGTGCCAAGCGCTCTGGGAAATAAGAAAATGAAAGTTGATGGGCCTGCTCCAAAGCCTGTCAGCCTGCAGGAGACAACAATGATAAAGTGATGCACAGAGCTTCTGGAGAATGCTGTGCTCTGTAGAGAGGAGAGACTGAGTTGCTTGCCCTAAAATATTTGCTGCTATGGAAAGAAGGTATATCACTGGAGAAGTGCCAATTAAAACAATAATGAAATACTAGTCTATTAGAATGAACAAAATCCAGAACATTGATAACACCAAATGCCGACACGGATGTGGAGCAACAGGAACTCTCATTCATTGCTGGTGGGAAGATGAAATGGTACAGACCTGTGAAGGACAGTTTAACCATTTCTTATAGTGCTAAACATATTTTTACCATACATTCAAGCAATTGTGAGTGCTAAGTCATTTCATCTATATCCGACTCTTTGTGATCCTATGGACTGTACCTGCCAGGCTCCTCTGTCCATGGGATTCTCCAGGAAAGAATACTAGACTGGGTTGTCATGCCCTTCTCCAGGGGATCTTCCCAATCCACAGATGGAACTCATGTCTCCTACATTGGGACACAGATTCTTTACCCCTAGCGCCACCTGGGAAGCTCTTTAGCAATTGTGGTCTTTGGAATTTATCCAAAGGAGTTGAAAACTTCAGTTCAGTTCAGTTGAGCTCAGTCACTCAGTCGTGTCTGACTCTTTGCAACTACATGAATCGCAGCACGCCAGGCCTCCCTGTCCATTACCAACTCCCAGAATTCACTCAAACTCATGTTCATTGAGTTGGTGATGTCATCCAGGCATCTCATTCTCTGTTGTCACCTTCTCCTCCTGCCCCCAATCCCTCCCAGCATCAGAGTCTTTTCCAATGAGTCAACTCTTTGCATGAGGTGGCCAAAGTATAGGAGTTTCAGCCTCAGCATCAGTCTTTCCAATGAATACCCAGGACCAATCTCCTTCAGAATGGACTGGTTGGACCTCCTTGCAGTCCAAGGGAATCTCAAGAGTCTTCTCTAACACCACAGTTCAAAAGCACCAATTCTTCGGCACTCAGCTTTCTTCACAGTCCAACTCTCATGTCCATACATGACCACTGGAAAAACCATAGCCTTGACTAGACGGACCTTTGTTGGCAAAGTAATATCTCTGCTTTTTAATATTCTATCTAGCTTGTCCTTCTAAGAAGTAAGCATCTTTTAATTTCATGGCTGCAATCACCACCTGCAGTGATTTTGGAGCCCCCAAAAATAAAGTCTGTCACTGTTTCCACTATTTCCCCATCTATTTCCCATGAAGTGATGGGACCAGATGCCATGATCTTAGCTTTCTGAACGTTGAGCTTTAAGCCAACTTTTTCACTCTCCTCTTTTACTTTCATCAAGAGGCCTTTTAGTTCCTCTTTACTTTCTGCTATAAGGGTGGTGTCATCTGCATATCTGAATTATTGATATTTCTCCTGGAAATCTTGATTCCACCTTGTGCTTCTTCCAGCCCAGCATTTCTCTTCTGACACTGTTTCCACTATTTCCCCATCTATTTCCCATGAAGTGATGGGACTAGATGCCATGATCTTTGTTTTCTGAACGTTGAGTTTTAAGCCAACTTTTTCACTTACCTCTTTCACTTTCATCAAGAGGCTTTTTAGTTCCTCTTCACTTTCTGCCATAAGGGTGGTATCACCTGCATATCTGAGGTGATTGATATTTCTCCTGGCAATCTTGATTCCAGCTTGTGCTTCTTCCAGCCCAGCGTTTCTCATGATGTACTCTGTATATAAGTTAAAAATAACTCTAGACTTGCCCAAAGTTACAGATATAATTAGGCAAACAAGTTATTCTTCCCCACTATCTACCAACAAATTCTTTAGTCATAAGATTATAATGGAAAAATACTTCTTCCACAGAAATGGCCACCATTACAGCAAATGTCTTTTTTTAGGCATTTAGGTTCCATTTTTAATCAGGTTCCAAGGGTTATTGAATATCTACTGTTCTCAAGAAATGTCACAAAGTAAAATGCATGTGTACTAAGTCCCTAGTATCCAATGCTTTGTGACACTGTGGACTGTAGCCTGCCAGGCTCCTCTGTCCATGGCATTCTCCAAGCAAGAATACTGGAATAGGTTGCCATCCCCTTCTCCGGAGGATCTTCCTGACAGAAGGATTGAACCCATGTCTCCTGCATCTCCTGCGTTGCAGTCAGATTCTTTACTACTGAACCACTGGGGACACCTGTCACAAAGTAAGATAGGGGATACTAAAATGACCTAAACAGGGCTGTTGGTCTTAAGGAGAGTATATTCCAAGCCACAGGTTAATATGACTTTATCAACATTATTGTTAATTCTCATGACTACTTGGGATATGGTGTTGTAGGAACTTTGGGAGAGATTATCAGAGCAGATAAAATTTCTTTAGGATTTATTTCATTGCTCCAAATTTGCTCCAGATTTGATGGGATAAAAATTACTTAGGAAAATTGGAGCAGTTACATCTAGAATCCAGCCAGGTTACTAAATCAAGCTCTCCACTGGGCAGGGGTGGGGAGGAAAATGGAAGGTGGAGAGGCTCAGTCTCAGTGATTACAAAAAGCTGCTCTGGTGTTTCTCAGGCACCTTTTATTTTTTTAATATAAATTTATTTATTTTAATTAGAAGTTAATGACTTTACAATATTATATTGGTTTTGCCATACATCAACATAAATCAACCACAAGTATACACATGTTCCCTATCCTGAACCCCCCTCCCTCCTTCCTCCCTGTACAGATCTATAGAACAGTCTCAGGCACCTTTTTTTGAGAACCACTACCTTGTATGATGGGGGCTTCGCTGGTGGCTCAGTGGTAAAGAACTCATCTACCAATGCAGGAGACGTGAGTTTAATCCCTAAGTCAGAAAGATCCCCTGGAGAAGGAAATGGAAACCCACTCCAGTATTATTGCCTGAGAAATCCCATGGACAGAGGAACCTGGCAGGCTACAGTCCATAGGGTTGCAAAGAGACAGACACGATTTAATGACTAAGCATGCATGCAAACCTTGTATGATACCATCTTAAAAAGTTTTCTCCATAAGAACCTTGCTACTTAAAGTGTGACCTATGGACCAGGAACATGACATCACCTGCAAACTTGTTAGAAATTCAGAATCTCAGGCCCTACTTCCATCTTACTGAACCATAACCTACATTTTGACAAGATCCTCAGGCAATGCATATGAGCATTAAATTTTGAGAAATGCTGTATTCAGAACTATGGTATTGGAGCCACACATGTTACCCAATGTGCACATAATTGTGCTAGAAGTATTTAAAACGTGCATAATACACAGTAGCTTAAAATGTATAAAAATGTAAATTAAGGTTTGAATTAATGGGCAGAATTGAGCCACTATGATTATTATAAATGAAGTACAAAGTTTTCTAGGTAGTCAGCAATGAAAGATTTATGATAAATGACTTGGGGTTTAGCAGTGATTAATTCCCTGAAGACAAATGAGATCTGAAGCATAACTGACTTTGCTACAGTCCATATCTAAGGGGTGCACTAATCTACCCTAGTCTGGGGTGTGGTTAGATGCACAGGGCCTTCCCTGGTGGCTCAGTGGTAAAAAATTGCCTGCCAATGCAGGAAATGTGGGTTTGATTCCTAGGTCAAGAAGGCTCCCTGGAGAAGGAAATGGCAACCCACTCTAGTATTCTTGCCTGGGAAATCCCATGGACAGAGTTGCCTGGTGGGCTATAGTCCATGGGCTCACAAAGAGTCAGACATGACTCAGTGACTGAACAACAAATGCGAGGTGGCAATGATGCACCACGGAACCAGGTGCCATGGTTTTCAGTTAGAAAGTGTTAAATGGAGGAACTGGGAGAATGAAGGAAAATTTCAGGTTGGAAAAAAGGAATTATATTACTGTTTCCAAAGTAATTATATTACTATCAAATGTTAAATTTTACACTCACTGTCTCTATAAGCAAGGGAATACCTACCAAGAGCCAAATACTGTCAGGCAGGGAGGGAGAAATTATATTAAAGATATTACCAGGATTTATCTCTGGGGTGTTACATTTCCTTCTTTTTTGTTTTCAACAAGTTGATTTTGATATGTTATTTTTTGCAGCATTCTATTCCCACTCTCCGTGTTTTAAGTTTCTCTCTGATCCAGCAATGTAGATGCCTAATGGTCACCCCTGGGCTGGGCTACTGAATATTACAAGATTAAGGCTGCCAAAAAAAAAAAAAAAAAGAGAGAGAGAGAGAGAGAGAGATAGAGAGACAGAGAGACAGAGAGATTAAGACTACAACCAGCTGCCACTGGCCAAATCCAACACAGAGAAGTGTTCTGCCTACCATTACTATGATCTACTCATTTACTGTTTAATTTGAATATTTTTAAGGTAGACGTGAAACAGTCAATTTTTAAAACTTAACTGTCTCTCTTTTCATATCGTTCCATTTATGTCCCTAATCTCTTTGGGTATTTGTGTTTGCAACTTTTGCAGCTGTCAAAGATTGTGGAAATCAGAAATTCTCAACTCTAATTTCTTTCAATGACTTTATTTACAGAACTGTAGATTACAGGTTGTTTACTGGGCATTATTCCTAGGACAATTTTAAATACTGGGTTTAAATTGCTATTCTGTACAGAATAAAAATCAGAAGGTTTGAAGATATTCACATTCCAATAGCCTTAGGAACACAGTGAAAAGAAGTCTTGATGGTTAGTGGGTCAAAGGTCCTATTGAAGTTCAGTCAATGTATGTTCCCTTAAAAAATTATCATAGCTACCCTTTAATACTGACTGAGAAGGAAGAAGCAGCTGGCTCTGTACATGTTTACTGCAGAGTTACTTTGTTCACTCCTAGAAGTGAAACTGGTAAGTGAAGTTTTTATTAACCTGAACATTGATTTTATAGTATATTTGAAATATTTGTCATGTAGATTATATTTGATTCACTTATATCATAAATGTGCTTGTTATACAAGTATAAATATCTTCCTTTAAACTCTAAATGCATGCACAAGCCATACATTAATTAATTCACTACTCTGTTGACTCAGTGAGGTTTCTGGGAGACCATCTAGATTGACTCTCTACTATTGTTTTAATGGAACGTCTAAGCATCTAGTAGAAATAGATGTTTCTGATACATCTGACCAAATACAAGTAGCCTCATCACTCTCCAGTATTTAGGAAAAACTAGAAGGAATACCATCTAGGTAAGACTCCTTCAGAAAAGAAAATTTGAAAAAAGAAAAAAAGCAGGATGAGGGGGTAATCCAAGTCATGCTAGCAACTGTTGTTGCCGTTACCTAGATCAAGATGTGTTTCCTAAATATCCTTCATCCTGCAAAAAAGAGCTGTTTCCATAATCTCTTTTTTATCACCCAGGCTTGGTGCAGATGGTGCCTGATGCTGTAACCCTAGCAAAAATCCATCGCCATTTTGGACCAATAGGACCCTTGAAAGAAAATACAATCAAAAAATGGTTCAGTCAACACAACCCTTTAAAGGTGGATTATGAAAAGGTTTGTCTTTCTGTAGCTAATTTTAAATGATATACTTAAATAAGGATATACACTGGCTCATTAGATATTCTGATTTATGAAAAAATAGAGTTCTCTTGATTTCTTGAGTTCTCTTGAGTTCTAATCCACTCAGTCATCAGCCTAGTAATAACAGTTTAAATGGTATATTGTTGTTGTTGTTCAGTCGTTAAGTCATGTCTGCCCTTTTTGACCCTATGGACTGCCATATGCTAGACTTCCCTGTCCTTCACTGTCTCCTGGAATTTGCTCAAATTCATGTCCAGTGAATTGGTGATGCTATCTAACCATCTCATCCTCTGCCATACCCTTCTCCTCCTGCCTTCAATCTTTCCCAGCACCAGGGTCTTTTCCAGTGAGACAGCTCTTCACATTAGGTGGCCAAAGATTTGGACCTTCAGCTTTGGCATCAGTCCTACCAATTAATATTCAAGGTTGATTTCCTTTAGGATTGACTAGTTTGATCTTCTTGCAGTCCAAGGGACTGGTATATTAACTCAGTAAAAATTTGGTTTTTTCTCTGAGTGGAAATTCTGGGCTATCAATAGAGACTTAGCTGCCCTCCTTAGAGCAATCTCACATGAGATGATGCTTCCAGAAACTACCTTCTCTAAGTTACCTCTGCCTATTTGTCCACCATCTATAATTTCTATAAATCCTCCTCCTTCCTTTGCAATGTATTCTCTTCTGCCAAGTTCTCTTTTCTGTCTTATTTTTTTTAATGTTTTCAGAATGCATAGTAGAGTTTTCATTTTTTATATCTTAGAATTTACAAAATGTAATATTCCATTTGACCACAAACATCTTTCCCACTTTACCCTGGCATCTAGCCTGCAGTATACAGTGTTCAGATTCTGCCCTTAACCAGGGCTCCTAGATGAAAGAATGAGTTGACTAGAGCCAGGCCTTGCCCCACTTGCCAAAGCATGGTCCCCTAGAGAGGTAGGGATGCCTTTATTCTGATTCACACAAAGATGCAATATGGGCCAGCATCACATTTTCTCAGAACCATCTTGAGGCCTAAACATCCCTCCTTCTAGGAAACTCCTCAGTCCTAGGCAAACTGGGAGGTTTGGCCAACCTAGTTGGCCTGGGACAGGAAAGAGAGACCCACGATTTAATCCACTCCAGACTTCTATGAGACTGAGTGAGTCAGTGAAAGTCACTCAGTCGTGTCCGACTCTTTGCAACCCCATGGACTATACAGTCCATGGAATTCTCCAGGCCAGAATACTGGAGTGGGTAGCCTTTCTCTTCTCCAAGGGATCTTCCCAACCCAGGGATCAAACCCAGGTCTCCTGCATTGCAGGTGGATTCTTTACCAGATAAGTCATGGAATACAGCAAAATACAGGTTTGGAAGTTCATATAACAAAGAATTAGATGAAATTATCTTGAATCTATTTTTTAACCCATTCCAAAAATTGAAACTTGAGTTAGGCACAAACCCTGAGGTTGTATTGCTTGAGGTGTTTCCACGTACATTTAATGTTCATAAGTACCACGTGAGAGACATATTTTATTATCTTTATAACTAAAGAAAATCAAGACAGACAAATTAAGGCACTTGGGATACCTGGAACTGACCCGGGATGTAGTCCAACCACATAAACTTCCCTTTCCAAGGGTCAGCCACACTAGCTGAGGAGGTGCATACGTGGGGCATGGCCTGTCACTCATGGTTGTACCATGGTTACACTCATTATTGCATCTTCCATCAAAATGATGTATACCCAAGAGACAATTTTTTTGTAGAAAAAGGAATTTTGGCAAGAAGCCTGTGTTCATTAAAGAAACGTAAGCCACAGCTGACTTAATGGAACCTTCTTCCACCCACACAGGTATATTCTGTACCAAACTCTTTGGGGCATTAACTGGATGATATATTTGTAAGGGATCAGACACCTCAATATAGTTTATTTTGTGTAAAAACTTCACATATTCAAAATTTGATATTTTACATTTCTATAGGACTAGGCAATATTGAGCCATATTTTTCCTACTTCTTTTACCTTGAAAAAAGCGATCCACTCTTGTGCAACTGTAACATTAAAAAATCACATCATGAATAAACTATGAAAATTAGCTTTAATTGAATGAAAGATATTTTCTCCCATTTCAACAAAACATTCATTGAGACAAAGAACAGACTGCTTCACCTTCTTCTGTAGCATATCAAGAACCAACCATTTAATCATATCTTCTCAACTGAGATGTAGAATTGGTTCCAGATGATATAATTCTGTTTTTATCATACTTTTACCATTACCTCTGTGTTTGCTCATTTGTGTTTACATTACTTTTGTGTTACTGTTTTTTAACTGATTAGGTCTTAAGGAACTTTTCTATTCCTGTGCTGGCTGGTGTGTGGTAACATTCATCCTAGGAGTCTGCGACCGACACAACGACAATATCATGCTGACAAAGTCGGGCCACATGTTTCATATTGACTTTGGAAAATTCCTGGGTCATGCACAAACATTTGGAGGGATAAAAAGGTCAGTGCTCAAATCATGTTTATTATAGTAATTAAGCAGTCTCCTGAAGTGAACTATAACATGTAACAACATAGCAACCTGGCAGATGAGTTGCTCCGCATCTCTCAAATCCCCTAAGATAACATAAACATGATTATATAGCTAATAATATTGAAGGGAAGAGTTTTCTCAATAGATTATTAATGAAACAAATTGTTTTGCATATGTGTGTGCTCAGTTGCTGAGTCATGTCCAACTCTTTGTAACCCCAAGGACTGTAGCCCTCCAGGCTCCTCTGTCCATGGAATTTTCCAGGCAAAAATACTGGAGCAGGTTGCCATTTCCTACTCTAGATCTTCCTGACCCAGGGATCAAAGCCTTACCTCCAGTGTCTCCTGCACTGGAAGGCAGATTCTTTACTCCCAAGACACCTGGAAAACCCTAATGGAACAAACTAGGTTTCCTCAAATTGTTAGTGAATTAAATTGGCCTTCTCTCACAGGATCCTATTCCTGTTTTGGTCTGAATTGTTTGAAACATGGTATTTTCATTTTCTTATAAGCTTTGAATGGACAGTGAGGACAGAGTTCATGGTCTCAATACAGCTGGTATCTTGCCCATAGTAGTCACCACCCTGGTCTACATGAGCACACTTAAAATGCGCACACTTCCTGACTAAATTAGGCTTGAATCATTCCAGAAATATCCAGTAAACAACTACCATTCAAAACTCTGAGGATACAACAGTGGACGAAGCAAATACAAACCCTGACCTCTTTCTAGTAGGGATAACAGACATCAAAGAAGGTAACACAAGGAAATGAGGGATTTCATTTCTTACTGAGAAACAAAAGCTGAGAATTGGAATAGAAAGTAACTGTGCGAGGAATCTATTTGTGTTGGTCAAAAATTTCGCTCAGGTTTTTCCATAACATTGTAAGAAACCTGAGTGAACTTTTTGGCCAATCCTATATTTTAGAGAGGCTTCCTAGAGGACATGAGAGACAGCTATATAGTGAGTGATCCCCTTGTGGAGATCCATGAGAAGAGTGTACCTGGAAAAGGGAACACCAAAATAACAGCCATGAGCACATAGTAAGCATGGTACATTCTAATGACAAGAAGAAGGACTTGGGCCTGGAGATGGGATAAAGAGAGGTGAGCTGTAGGGAAGAAAGATGAAGAGTTTGGTGGAGGCCAGATCAAGTAGGGCATTGAAGACATGTTGTAGAGGGTGGCTTTTACTTAATATTCTGGGGCAACTATTGATGGATCTCAGTGGAATTCAAAGCTCTCTCCTGCTGTCCTGTGAAATAATGGAAGTAGTTAGCAGACTATTACAGTAGTTAAGGCAAGACCTTAATGGTAATGGAGATTCTGAACATATTTTGGAATCTGAGCCACAAGACCTACTAATTGACTGGGCATTGTCAATCATTAACAGGAGGGGAAAATAGGCCTAGTGGATAGAAGTAAGGAAAGCATTCAAGGATGGCTCTTGGCTTTTTGTTCTTTGCAAATAATTATATCATTTACTGAAATGGAAAAGACTGGTGAATAAACAGTTGTTTTATTTTAGTTGAGTTGGAGGCAAGGGAACCAGAAGTTTAAGACTAAAAGTCCCTTGCTTTATAAAGATAACTTCATATTAAAGTAGAAATGGTATCAGACCATTCCAAAGACTCATCAGTCACTTTCCTCTAAAAACAGCTCCTCAAAAGAGGACATAAGAATGTCTCCTACAATATTACAAGATGAATTTTCACCAGATGGTCATAATCTGGTATTAAAATGCCAGTATAAACTACATAATAAGGTTCAGTTCTTACAAACTGATAGCTCCTATTTTCTGAAGGCCTACAAATGAAGATGTTTCACTTTTTATTACTTTCAAAACATTGCCTTCTATAATCAATAAGCTCAGGAAAATTCACCACATACTCATTCATTCCTTAAACATCTTTTGGTATGGTCTAGAGTTGGACACAACTGAGTGACTTCACTTTCACTTTTCACTTTTCATGCATTGGAGAAGAAAATGGCAACCCACTCCAGTGTTCTTGCCTGGAGAATCCCAGGGACAGGGGAGCCTGGTGGACTTTTGTCTATGGGGTCACACAGAGTCAGACACGACTGAAGTGACTTAGCAGCAGCAGCAGCATGTGTGAAGGACTGTGATAAACCTTAGTGACACAAAGATGAATAATATATAGTTACCACCTCAGTGGTGCTCTCTCTGTCTTTAGAGTATTGGGAAGTGAACTGAAGTGAATGTTGCTCAGTTGTGTCCGACTCTTTGCAACTCCATGGGCTATACAGTCCATGGAATTCTCTAGGCCAGAGTACTGGAGTGGGTAGCCTTTCCCTTCTCCAGGGGATCTTCCCAACCCAGGGATCAAACCCAGGTCTCCTGCATTGCAGGCGGATTCTTTACCAACTGAGCCACAACCACCTCAGTGGTGCTTATTCTGTCTTTAGAATACTGGGAAGACTGACACATAAATAATTATCAAAAATGTGGTGAGGAAAAAGATAAATATATAGAAAATTAGAACACCACAGAGGAGGGATACCTGGTTTATGAAAGACAAATGTTTGTTAACAGCTATGGGCATATTACATAATTTACTCATGTAACACTTTCCCTAAGATCCACTGTTTCCTAGAAATTTAAAAATTACCTGTGGTGGATTCATGTTGATATAAGGCAAAACCAATACAATATTGTAAAGAAGTAACCTCCAATTTATATAAATAAATTTATATTTTAAAAAAGATTACATTAAAATTGTGACATCTTTATTGTGCTGTATACTCCACTGGGGGGCTTCCTAGGTGGCACTGGTGGTAAAGAATCTGCCTGTCAGTGGAGAAGACATAAGAGATGTAGGTTCTATCCCTGTGTCGGGAAGATCCCCTGGAGGAGGGCATTGCAACCCCCTCCAGTATTCTTGCCTAGAGAATCTCATGGACAGAGGAGCCTGTTAGGCTACAGTTCATAGGGTCACAAAGAGATGGGCACAACTGAAGCAACTTAGCACACATGCACACCGTCCACTGAGAATCCGGGTTAACCTTTATTCATTTACTTGATAAGCATCTGTGTTGACCACGGGGTGGTTAAAATATGCATAAAGATATTCCAGTTATACAGAAAAAAAATTCAGTTAGGGAAACAAAAAGTAAAGAACAAGTTACTAAACAGTAGGGTAAGTGCTATGTTAGAGGTATGTACCAGGGTCTACAGAAGAGGTGGAGCCCAGTTTGTTGGCTTACTGATGCTTCAGCGGGTACTGCTGCTTCTGAAATGTGACATTGTTTTTTTTTTAATGCAACAATTAAAGAGGTCATGAAAATGTGCCCAGCAGAGAACCCTACTTACGGTAGGTTCTTAATTCCATTTGCTAGATTGTTGTTTAGCCATTAAGTTATGTCTGACTCTTTTGTGACCCCAAGCACTATAGGGTCCTGCCAAGCTATTCTGTCCATGAGATTCTTCAGGCAAGAATACTGGAGTGGATTGCCATTTCCTTCTCCAGTGGACCTTCCTGACCCAGGGACTGAACTCTCATCTCCTGTGTTGGCAGATGGACTTTTTACAGCTGAGCCACCAGGAAAGTCCTTGCTGAATTAGTCAGCCAATAAACTATTCACAGATCAGCCCTCAGCCAGTCAATAATTATTAACTGGATGAAAGAAAATGAAGTTGGCACTCTTTCCTTGAGATTATTGGGCACCAGCTGAGGTGGCCGACAGAAGCATTGTGACCCATGTGGATTATTGTTTCCAGGATTTTATTTCCACCAGTGACTATGTAAGGCTCATTGGCAATGTCTCCTTAGATTTCTTCTTGATACTGATGCTTCTGCCCTTTTATTTTTTTTTTTTTTTTTTTGGCTGTCCTGGGTCTTCATTGCTGCACACAGGCTTTCTCTAGTTGCAGTGAGTAGGGGCTACTATTCATTGCAGTGCGTGGGTTTCTTATTGCGGGATCAATAGTTGTGCTGCAGGGGCTTAGTGGCTCTGAGGCACGTGGAATCTTCCACAAGCAGAGATTGAACTCAGGTCCTCTGCACTGGCAGGTGTATTCTTAACCACAAGTTGATTCTTGACAACCAGGGAAGTATTAATATATGCCTTGAGTTTCTTTCATGATTAAACTGAACTATGCCTACTCAGTATAACTCTGTATAGATTAACATTTGAATTATAGCTGCTGCTGCTTAGGCACTAAGTCATGTCTGACTCTTTAGCAACCCCATAGTAGCCCACAATGGGGATTTTCCAGACAAGAACTGGAGTTGGTTGCCATTTCCTTCTCCACGGGATATTCCCAACCCAGGAATAGAACTCACATCTCCTACTTGGCAAGAAAATTCTTTACAGCTGAGCCATCTGGGAAGCCCTGAATCATAGGCAGCATCCAATAATTTCCTTCCACATCTCTTTCAGTTGTTTCTGGAGTTCATTTGAATGTTGTTTCTTTAAGCAGCCAATGTCTTCAATCCTAAGTCCCTTGGTTGTTCTTGGTTGCTAGGTAAAAAAGGTATCTTATAAAAAAAGGCCACTGAATCCCCCTGAGATAAATGTGTTCATTAATACATTATATAACTGATCTATAGAGTAAAACTTAACTACACCTTGCTTCTCCTATACACAAACTAGACATATTAATAAATATCCTCTAATGTACTGTGTGGATCACAATAAACTGTGGAAAATTCTGAAAGAGATGGGAATAGCAGACAACCTGACCTGCCTCTTGAGAAACCTATATGCAGGTCAGGAAGCAACAGTTAGAACTGGCCATAGAACAACAGACTGGTTCCAAATAGGAAAAGGAGTACATCAAGGCTGTATATTGTCACCCTGCTTATTTAACTTCTATGCAGAGTACATCATGAGAAACGCTGGACTGGAAGAAACACAAGCTAGAATCAAGATTGCTGGAAGAAATACCAATAACCTCAGATATGCACATGCACTATCCTTATGGCAGAAAGTGGGAGGAGCTAAACAGCCTCTTGATGAAAGTGAAAGAGGAGAGTGAAAAAGTTTGCTTAAAACTCAACATTCAGAAAAGTAAAATCATGGCATCACTTCTAAAATCAGTCCCATCACTTCTTGGCGAATAGATGAGGAAACAGTGGAAACAGTGTCAGACTTGATTTGGGGGGGGTGCTCCAAAATCACTGCAGATGGTGATTGCAGCGATGAAATTGAAAGACACTTACTCCTTGGAAGGAAAGTTATGACCAACCTAGACAGCATATTGAAAAGCAGAGACATTACTTTGCCAACAAAGGTCCGTCTAATCAAGGCTATGGTTTTTCCTGTGGTCATGTATGGATGTGAGAGTTGGACTGTGAAGAAAGCTGAGCACCAAAGAATTGATGCTTTTGAACTGTGGTGTTGGAGAAGACTCTTGAGAGTCCCCTGGATTGCAAGGAGATCCAATCAGTCCATTCTAAAGGAGATCAGTCCTGGGTGTTCATTGCAAGGACTGATGCTAAAGCTGAAACTCCAATACTTTGGCCACCTCATGTGAAGAGTTGACTCATTGGAAAATGGCTGTATATTGTCACCCTGCTTATTTAACTTCTATGCAGAGTACATCATGAGAAACGCTGGACTGGAAGAAACACAAGCTAGAATCAAGATTGCTGGAAGAAATACCAATAACCTCAGATATGCACATGCACTATCCTTATGGCAGAAAGTGGGAGGAGCTAAACAGCCTCTTGATGAAAGTGAAAGAGGAGAGTGAAAAAGTTTGCTTAAAACTCAACATTCAGAAAAGTAAAATCATGGCATCACTTCTAAAATCAGTCCCATCACTTCTTGGCGAATAGATGAGGAAACAGTGGAAACAGTGTCAGACTTGATTTGGGGGGGGGTGCTCCAAAATCACTGCAGATGGTGATTGCAGCGATGAAATTAAAAGACACTTACTCCTTAGAAGGAAAGTTATGACCAACCTAGACAGCATATTGAAAAGCAGAGACATTACTTTGCCAACAAAGGTCCGTCTAATCAAGGCTATGGTTTTTCCTGTGGTCATGTATGGATGTGAGAGTTGGACTGTGAAGAAAGCTGAGCACCAAAGAATTGATGCTTTTGAACTGTGGTGTTGGAGAAGACTCTTGAGAGTCCCCTGGATTGCAAGGAGATCCAATCAGTCCATTCTAAAGGAGATCAGTCCTGGGTGTTCATTGCAAGGACTGATGCTAAAGCTGAAACTCCAATACTTTGGCCACCTCATGTGAAGAGTTGACTCATTGGAAAATACTCTGATGCTTGGAGGGATTGGGGGCAGGAGGAGAAGGGGACGACAGAAGATGTGATGGCTGGATGGCATCACTGACTCGATGGACATGAGTTTGAGTGAACTCCAGGAGTTTGTGATGGACAGGGAGGCCTGGTGTGCTGCGATTCATGGGGTCACAAAGAGTCAGACACGACTGAACTGAATGTACAAAGCCAGTTTCGTAAATCATGCTCAGTGAATATCCTAATCTCTTGTAGCCTAGCAAGGCCATATAAATGTCCCAGTAACAACCAGCAATAAGCCAGGATCATACTCCTTTACATAAAATGCTCTACTCACAAGGAAGAAAAGAGCAAGTGTATCCCAGAATGCATATTTCTCCTATTTGTCTACTCCTTAAAAACATGGGGAAGGAAAGTATTCATGTGACTTTTTATGGTTTACAAAGTGTCACTAACCCTGACATTAACTGATTTTACTTCATAAGACAATTGCTTAAGCTCACATAAAAGAGTGCAGTTTCCAGTTGTGAAAGGGATTGGAGCTGACAAAAAGAAATCACGTAAAATCCTTCTCTATGTGCAGATTTAACCCTTAGCCAAGGATAGAGAACTTAATAATGGAAATTAACAGTCCAACAAAGCAGACGCAAATAAATTTAAGCTGGGGAGAGATTTTCCCTTGGTTTCCTTAAAAGGAAACAGTAATGAAGTGACATTCTCCATAAAAATATAATCTTGAAAATAAAGGAGGTTTTTGTTGTTGTGTTCTACCATGCCCTGAGGCATGCAGGGCCTTAGTTCTCCAACGAGGAATTGAACCTGTGCCTCTGCATTGGGGGCATGGAGTCTCAACCACTGAACCATCAAAAAAGTTTCAAGAAATAAAAGGATTTCTTACTATGCCTTTGCCCTTTAATACTCATGCTTACATCATCCTTCCAGAGCATCTCACACTAACCATCTGTGTGATTCTGTTTAAAAAAATGTTTATAAACATCAGGCTTTTCTGATTCTTGAATTATGTAAGTCAGCCCAGCAACACTCCTTAGGACTCTTCACTCAGGTGTCCCTGAACCACTTTTCTGAATTCAGTTTTCCATAAATCTGGAAAACCTATCTTCAACAGACCAAATCTGAGGTTCCTATAAATTTTCTAACTATGAAAATAGAAAAAAAATTACAGTTCAGTTATGAATTTGAAGAATTTCACATCCTGTACATAAAAAAGCAGTTCTTTAGTGTTGATTTTAATTATGAGATTAGATAAAGAGGATTTGTACCAGCAGATTAAATCACATGACAGTTTAGTCCCAGTATTACTCGATGATTCAGGGAGAAAAAAATGGCTAAATCCCCACAATGAAAACAATGAGATTTCACCAACTTTCTGAAACCAACTGGCTTTTCTTTTGAAATACTGCTTAATTATTTTGTTCATTTCTTTATTTTTCTCTCACAAAGATTCAAATTAAAATGGTTAACAAATTATGCATCCACAATTTTTCAAAGCTGCTGTGTAACGGCTGTCTCTTATACACATCTCAAAACCAATACAATATTGTAAAGAAGTAACCTCCAATTTATATAAATAAATTTATATTTGCCCATCTTTGCATGAAATATTCTCTTGGTATCTCTAATTTTCTTGAAGAGATCTCTAGTCTTTCCCATTCTGTTGTTTTCTTCTATTTCTTTGCATTGATCACTGAGGAATGCTTTCTTGTCTCTCCTTGCTATTCTTTGGAACTCTGCATGCAGATGCTTATATCTTTCCTTTTCTCCTTTGCTTTTAGCTTTTTCCTCCCCCCCACAGCTATTTGTAGGGCCTCCCCAGACAGCCATTTTGCATTTTTTGCATTTCTTTTTCTTAGGGATGGTCTTGGTCCCTGTCTCCTGTACAATGTCAGGAACCTCTGTCCATAGTTCATCAGGCACTCTGTCTATCAGATCTAGTCCCTTAAATCTATTTCTCACTTCCACTGTATAATTATAAGGGATTTCACTTAGGTCATACTGGAATGGTTAGTTGTTTTCCCTGCTTTCTTCAATTTGAGTCTGAACTTGGCAATAAGGAGTTCATGATCTGAGCCACAGTCAGCTCCTGCTCTTGTCTTTGCTGACTGTATAGAGCTTCTCCTTCTTTGGCTGCAAAAATATAATCAATCTGATTTCAGTGTTGACCATCTGGTGATGTCCATGTGTAGAGCCTTCTCTTGTGTTGCTGGAAGAGGGTGTTTGCTATGACCAGTGCGTTCTCTTGGCAAAACTCTGTTAGTCTTTGCCCTGCCTCATTCCGTATCCCAAGGCCAAATTTGCCTGTTACTCCAGGTGTTTCTTGACTTCCTACTTTTGCATTCCAGTCCTCTAGAATGAAAAGGACATCTTCTTTGGATGTTAGTTCTAAAAGGTCTTGTAGGTCTTCATAGAACTGTTCAACTTCAGTTTCTTCAGTGTTATTGGCTGGGGCATAGGCCTGGATTACTGTGATATTGAATGGTTTGCCTTGGAGATGAACAGAGATCATTCTGTCATTTTTGAGATTGCATTCAAATACTGCATTTTGGATTCTTTTGTTGACCATGATGGCTACTCCATTTCTTCTAAGGGATTCCTGCCCACAGTAGTAGATATAATGGCCATGTGAGTTAAATTCACCCATTCCAGTCCATTTTAGTTCGCTGATTCCTAGAATGTTGATGCTCACTCTTGCTGTGTTCTGTTTGACCACCTCCAGTTTGCCTTGATTCAAGGACCTGACATTCTAAGTTCCTATGCAATTTTGCTCTTTATAGCATTGGACCTTTCTTCTATCACCAGTCACATCAGTAACTGGGTACTGTTTTTGCTTTGGCTCCATCCCTTCATTCTTTCTGGAGTTATTTCTCCTCTGATCTCCAGTATCAAATTGGGCACCTACTGACCTGGGGAGTTCATCTTTCAGTGTCCTATCTTTTTGTCTTTTAATTCTGTTCATGGGGTTCTCAAGGCAATACTGAAGTGGTTTGCCATTCCCTTCTCCAGTAGACCACATTCTGTCAGACTTCTCCACCATGGCCTGCCTGTCCTGGGTTGCCCCACACAGCATGGCTTAGTTCCATTGAGTTAGACAAGGCTGTGGCTGTGTGATGAGATTGGCTAGTTTTCTGTGATTATGGTTTCAGTGTGTCTGCCTTCTGATGCCCTCTCACAACACCTACCTTCTTACCTGGGTTTCTCTCACCTTGGATGTGGGTTATCTCCTCACGGCTGCTCCAGCAAAGCACAGCCGCTGCTCCTTACCTTGGATGAGGGTTATCTCCTCAGGGCCGCCCCTCCTGACCTTGAACGTGGAATAGCTCCTCTTGGCCCTCCTGTGCCTGTGCAGCCACTATTCCTTGGACATGGGGTTGCTCCTCTAAGCCACCTTCTCTTAACCTCGGGCATGAGGTAGCTCCTCTCAGCTGCCACCCGTGACCTTGGGTGAGGGGCAGCTCCTCTCAGCCAGGGTTTTGCACAGTCCATCACAGGTTTCACGCTTCATAAGTTGAAAACTTATGTCTGCACAAAAACCTGCACATGGAAGGATGTTTATAGCAGTTTTATTTATAAACCTCAAGACTTAGAAGCAACCAAGATGTCCTTCAGTTGGTGATAAATAACTGTGGCATATTTAGACAATGGAATATTATTCCAAGCTAAAAAGAAATGAGCTATCAATTCACAAAAAGTCATAAACATATGCATATTACTAAGTGCAAGAAGCTGATCTAAAAAGGCTACATATATCAACTATAGAACATTCTGGAAACAGCAAACCTATGGAGATGGTAAAACAATTCATGCTTTCCAAGGGTTAGTGAGAAGGAGGGATGAATAGGCTAACCACAGAGGACTTTTAAGGCAGTGAAACCACTCTGTGTGATGCCATAATCAGTTCAGTTCAGTTGCTCAGTCGTGTCCAACTCTTGCAACCCCATGGACTGCAGCATGCCAGGCCTCTCTATCCATCACCAAATCCTGGAGTTTACTCAGACTCATGTCCGTCAAGTTGGTGATGTCATCCAACCATCTCATCCTCTGTCATATCCTTCTCCTCCTGCCTTCAATCTTTCCCAGAATCAGGGTCTTTTTCAATAAGTCAGTTTTTTGCATCAGGTGGCCAAAGTATTGTAGTTTTAGCTTCAGCATCAGTCCTTCCAATGAATATTCAAGACTGACTTCCTTTAAGATTGACTAGTTTGATCTCCTTGCAATCTAAGGGACTCTCAAGAATCTTCTCCAACACCACCATTCAGAAGCATCAATTCTTTGGTGCTTAGCTTTCTTTATCGGCCAGCTCTCACATCCATACACAACTACCAGAAAAACCATAGCTTTGACTAGACAGACCTTTGTCAGCAAAGCAATGTCTCAGCTTTTAATAGATACATATCATTATACATTTGTCAAAACCTATAGAATGTGCAACAAGAATGAACCCAA
Source organism: Madoqua kirkii (assembly GCA_006408675.1). Taxonomy (NCBI): domain Eukaryota; kingdom Metazoa; phylum Chordata; class Mammalia; order Artiodactyla; family Bovidae; genus Madoqua; species Madoqua kirkii. The sequence continues at coordinate 56,695 of SJYC01108585.1, forward strand.
ATGCAAAATATAGACTTTGGGTGATATTGATGTATTAATATAGGTTCACTGATTGTAGCAAATGTACCGGTCTAGTGGGGGATGTTGAAAATAGGAGAGGCTACATATGTGTGGGGGTAGGGGGTATATGGGAAATCTGTGTCGTCCTCTCAATTTTGCTGTGAACCTAAAACTGAACTAAAAAAATAAACCCTAATTTAAAAAAATATATCTCCATGAGAACTGAGGTCTTGTCTACCCTGTTCACTGCTGAATTCTCAGCTCCTATCCTCGCGTGATGCTCAGTGACTAATTCTTGAGGAATTCTTGGAGGAAGGAGAAGGTTTACCAGAAAATATGAGAACTACATAAGCCTGGCAATGAGCTGGGATCTCTACCTTGGGTCTCTGAGGTGATGGCTCTTTCCTACTATGCCAGACCACCTTCTACAGCCAAGTCATGTGTGCAGTGCATTTGGGTCTGCATTTCACCCCTGGCACAAGCTCCAGAGGGCTATGTGAAAAGCCATACAACTTTTGTTAGGCTGTTGACCCACCAGACACATAGCATATGTTTAGCACAGATTCAGTGAGTATCTGTTGTGAGTGCAGAGCCTTCCCAAGTCTGGGGGAGCAGGGACTGTTCTGGAGGAATAGCAGGAGGTTGGTATTAGGAGGAGGGGGGTCAAAATTGACGGAAGTAGGTCCAAATCTTGGTCTGAACAGCTGACAGAGCTAACAGCTATTTTAACACCCTAAAATAGTTAGTTTTAGCCTGATGAGAGCTGAGGCCTTGAGCAAGGTAGAGTTGATGGGTAAGGAGACAGGCCAATGCCACAGCATTGAACCAGAGCCTGTGGGCAGGAATGGAGGAGGCAGACAGGTGAATAGAGGGGCACTTGTGTGACATAGGGAGGCATCTGCATGGGTGGGAAGTTGCAGGAGAGCCTATTCTTACCTGGTTGTGAAAATGGGTTGGATGGTAGATTCATTTCCCTTGGTTGCAGTTACAAATGACCACAAATTGGTGCTTAAAACAAGGAATCTGTTAGCCCTTGAACAGCATCTTTCTTTGCTGTTTCCTAATTTCTGGTGGCTCCTAGCAATCTTTGGAATCCTTGGTTTGTAGCTGGTTTACTCCACTCTGTCATCTCCTGATCTTCCCTGTGTGTCTTCACGTGAACTTATTTGTGTAAGGACACCAGCCACTGACTGGATTTAGCACCTACTCTGGGTAGCTCAGAGGTTAAAGCTTCTGCCTGCAATGTGAGAGACCTGGGTTCGATCCCTGGGTTGGGAAGATCCACTGTAGAAGGAAATGGCAACCCATTCCAGTATTCTTGCCTGGAGAATCCCATGAACGGAAGAGCCTGGTGGGCTACAGTCCATGGGGTGGCAAATAGTCAGACACAACTGAGCGACTTCACTTTTCACTTTTCTAATCCAGTATGACTTCATTGAAACTGATTACATATGCAAAAACCCATTTCCAAATAAGATCACATCCTGAGGCTCCAGCTATGCATGAAATTTTAGGGGACACTGTCAATCCAGTACACTCTTTCTATTGTTGTTGAGTCACTCAGTTGTGCCCGACTCTGAGATTCCATGGATTGCAGCACATCAGGCTTCCCTGTCCTTCACCATCTCCTGGAATTTTCCCAAACTCATGTCCATTGAGAAGGGTGAAACCATCCAACCATATCACTACAGATGGTATAATTTACAAAGTACCATCTTCTGCCCACAGGGAGAGATTCTCCTGCCTCAAGACTAAGCTGACCCCCTCAAAGTGATGGGAGCTCTTTCTTGACCACTGAAAGTTTCCAAAATGATGTCTAGCTAGCCTCCTCCCTCTGATATCACTCTGAGATGCCCAACAGGGATCTTTATCATCTCCTGCTTATTTGTTACCTTCATATCGTGGGCAATGGGAACATTGCTAACCTCCCTCAAACAGTTTGCTTCTGCAGACAATGCACCGCTTCCCCGTTTCTATTTTAAAGCTGCGCACGCATCTGTAAGAAGACGGGGGTGTTATGTAATACCTACCATTTTTGTCAGAACCTCATCTCACCCTATTGCCTGATACAGGAAGAAGTTACTGGTGTGAAATTTGCTGTTGGTTTTTTTTTTTTAGGTGAAGAGTATATTCAGATGGATTTCATACCTCACATTCATAAGCAGGTCCATTTCTAAAAGAGTATAGGTATGTGCTAATGAAAGATGAAACCCACATCTGTCTCCTGTAGAGCACATTGGCAATGACTGTACAAATAGAGCTGAATCCTCTGCCTTTGCTTCTGTGTAAGTATTTTACAGAGAGGCCCCATAGGGAAGCATGCAGATTGACTGACAGAAAACATCTGAAAGAGAGGAAGATGATCAAGAACATTTTCCCCTTTCATTGGTTATGATGTTAAAGTGTTAGTACTTTTGGAACTTGTCATCTGGACTATTTCAGTTTATAAATGAGATCTGTAACAGTCATGGGCAATATTGGGAAGGAAAAAATTACTTCAGGGAAAATATATTTGTTTGTTAGAAATCAGGACTTTTGTGAGAGGTGAGGTGAGCCAGCCTAGAGAATGCCAGCATTGGGGAATCCATCAGAGCTGCAACGTAGGCAAGGTCAAGTGTCAGGGTGTGCAAGCCAGGGAAGGGCTTGGGAGCACATCCATGGAGATACATCTGTGTGGCTCTGAATATGGGAGCCAGTCTGGGAAGGAGCAGTGGGAGGATGAAAAGTAACATTAGACAAACCTTTAGGGTGAGGCCACTATAGTGCAGAGTCTCACCTAAATAAAATGAATAGGAAGTTGACTGGAGTCCAGAAAAAGGAGGGGTTGATATTCAGAAAGTCTGGCATGATTTACTGGGATCCCTGTTACAGGAAAACTGGGGATCAAAGTAAAGACATCCAGTCCAGCTAAGCTTTGCAGACATTCTAACCTGGGCCTGGGAAGGGGCTAGAGAAGGGTCTTGGTGACCGTTTTGTAAACAAAACCATCTGTAGAAAGGGCTGAGAGATACCTCTACTGGGTTGAATGATGCCCCCACAAAATTCATGCCCACCAGAACCTCAAAATAGTACATGATTCTACTTAGAAATGAGGTCTTTGCAGATGTAATTAGTTAAGATGAGTCATCTGGATCAAGATAGACCCCAAATGCAATGACCAGTAGTCTTACAAGAAGGTCATGTGAGGAGCATCGGAAGGACCATGTGATCCTGGAAGCAGAGGATGGCATGACACAGCCACAAACCAGGAAATGCCAGGGACAGCTGGACACCTCCAGAAGTTAGGGAGTGGCAAAGAGGGACTCTTCCCTGGAGCTCCCGAGGAAATGGTGTACAGGGAATCCCTTAGCCCTTGAACACCAGCCTTTACTGCCATTTCTTTCCAGTCCTGGGTCTGTACATCCCATGCCTGTTGGGTCTGTGAGCATCTTCAAGATGAGGCCTGGGCACAGGTGGCAGTGCTTGCTGTCTTTTGTTACTTAAATTTGTCACATTAAAAAGAGAATTGGACTTACATTTAAAAGCCTTGGACTATGTTTTATTACTCATTCACATATGCATTTATCCATCCAACAAATATTTACTGAGAACATAACGTGGACTGGGCCCTGAATGAGGCCTGGGGCAGCAAAGATGATCCCAGAGTCTCTGATTTTGAGGGACATGTTCAGGCAATCACACACCCGTGGAATAATGCTTTGAGGGCCATAACAAAGGATTACGAAAGCCCCGAGGAGGCACAACAAAATCCACCCAGGGAGATGGGGGAGGGCAGAGAAGAATCTTGGAGGTGATAGCCAGGGAAAGCAGGACGGAGCTAGACCAAGAAGGGAGGAGAGGAGGGAAGAGACACAGGAACAGTCCATGCGCTGACATATGTCGCGTTCGCAGAGACCTACAGTCAGCCTGTGTGGCTGGGAATGAAACATGCAAAGCAGGGAGGGGTGAAGATAAGGGCAGAGGCAGATGTGCACGGGGAGCAGATGGCAGACAGTCTTGAATGCAAGTGACAGAGTTTGGACTATATCTGCGGGTAATGAGAAGCCACTCAGGGTTTTGAGCAGAGAGCTGAGAGGTCAGAGTTGTGATGTATGGACTGGAATGAAGCTGGAGGCAGAGACTGGCAAAAGAGGTGCTGTGATAGTTGCGTGACAGACGATGCTGCTGGGAATCAGGGCAGTGGGAGGAGGGGCCGTAGTGTGCTTCAAGAAACAGGTAGGAAGCCAACTCAGAATTCCAACCTCGTGAGCTTGGATACATGCCTTCACTTCTCAGAGCCTTAATTTCCTCATCAGTAGAATGGGATGATTATATTCCAGTCCACAGAGCTGCCCAGGGATTAATTTAGGCCACCAGTTTGCAAAGGCCTGGCAGCTTTTCTTACAGTCCTCAGGGTACGGCCATTAGTAGGTTTCCCGTAACTTTTGCGGGATGCCGCTCCAGGTGTCTCAGTGGTGACGGAGTCAAGGAAATAGGTAAACACCAAATAGTTTCATACACTGACTTAGAAATATAAAATATGGTTTTTAAAACCCAGGTTTATAAGTACTTCTGTGTTCTTCCTAAAATATATAATTATATTCTCTGCTCACATAATTTCATCCATTATAAAAACTGAACATATCACTGTCACTTTCATTGCAGGATACTGGCAGAACTTGCTTTACCTAGCAGATGTGTTCCTGAAAATTTTACTTGTAAATTGATTTTAAAACAAGTCAAATCATACTTTACTCACACTAGGGAGACTAGGCATTTCAAAGAACCCTCTGGTTGTGACTTCTTCAGTAAATTAGCAATTATATATTTCTTATTTTTTGAAGAAGGATTGCATGTGAACTTCCAAAAATCTAAAGTGGGTGGCAGTGGCCAATCTATAAGGATATTTATGTATATAAACATATATTCTAATAAACAAGAAATGCAGAGTATTGTCTGTTCAAATACGCCTAGCTATCTCTCAGCCTGTTGCTGTGTGGTTGTACTTTTTAACACCCACCCATTGCAATTTAAGACATTCTCCCACCAACCATATCAAGCTAACATCTACATTCATCTTCTCCATGCTTGACATAGATCTAGTCTCAACACGTCCGTGACTGACACGAGATCAATCCACTTGCACAATGTAATCTTCGATGAGACAATAAATTACAAACTTTCTATTTAGCTCCCGTCAGCATCTAATTGCATTTTGATTTGTTTCTTGATGTGCGGGTGGAGTGCTGAGAGTTGGACATGGAAAGTTGAATGAGTCATATTTGCCTAACTATAACTTGTAATTGTAAAACATAACAGCATTAATATGATAAGTGATGCAAATCGATACTGAAAATACCCGAGCAGGGAAGATTTATGGCAATTTGGGTTTATAATAATAATCCATTTTGAAGGATTATTAATAATAAATCATTATGAAGCATCTACTATGTTCTTGGAACTGAATTTGTTTATATATACACATATATATGTTACGTGTGTGTGCTAAGTCACTTTAGTCATATCCAACTCTCTGAGACCCTATGGTCTGAGACCTACCCAGCTCCTCTGTCCCTGGGATTCTCCAGGCAAGAATGCTGGAGTGGGTTGCCATGACCTTCTCCAATAAGTTTTCATTTCTCCGCTGACTCTGGCCGATTGACTTCTTTATAATTTTGAAGATGACAATATCGAGCGCCACCAATTTAAGGAACTTGTTCTGTGTTACCCAGTTAGGGCCTAGCAGATGGGGAGAAACGTGAACCCCAAACAAACATGCCTCAGGTCCTCTCAGTTTAGGAAACCTGATTTCAAGCCCTGTGTGGACCACTAACTCATTTTTGTACCCAGGTCTCCCATTTATCACAATGGGGTTCAGCTTCTTTACCACTGAGGCCCCTTCTGCTTCCTGTCATTTTTAGTGAAGTTTTAAGAAGGCCTTGGGCTACTTTTAAACAGCCTGGCATTCCACCTCACCTCCCCATAGTCAATGAAATCCAACTTGAAATCCAAGAATAGCTAAACCTCTACTTCAGTCCCAAGAGCCATTTCATTTACTGAAATCCTTACCACACTACCATCCAATTACTATGTAAAACACCTTGGGATACCATTAATACAAAAGGTTATATATTCTAAAACCCAAATGTCATTTTGTATTAGACATTTTCTTAAGGGCTACTTATCTCAGGATGAATTCCAAGAATGAGTGCTTATAATTATTTTGCATTTAAACAACCTACTTATGAATTCCAGGGATACATTGTGTCACAGTACGGCTTCTGCAGGATACAGCAATTATTATAAATGCTGGTGGATTAACTGCCACAGTATTGCAGCCTGACAAAATGACGCATCTGTATTAGATCACTGGTAGGTCATCAGGCAAAATCCTTCCTCTCCCTCCATATCCCCAACCCCCAGGAAAGAGGGTGGTATGTCAAGTTTCTCAATCTAGTGAGAAATAATACAAAAACCACAAGGACCACAACATTGGTGCTGGTAACAGACATTTTATCACTTGGTAAATTGCAATGCAAACACATTCTTCTTCAAAGGTGCTGGGAAGATAATTTTTAGAAATCAAGGTATTTTTACAAAGACTCCTGAATTTGACTTAAAAGCCACTCAGTCACAGACATTTTAAGTTTAAGTCTATTTAGTTTATAAAGCTTGTCCTCAAAAGAATGGGTCATAATTTGGGAAAAAAGAGATCAAAATGTGTGGATTTGTTCCTGCATGCACATGTGTGAGTGTGACAGAATATGTGTGTGTATATAGGGCTGGGGTGGTTCAGTTAACCTCTTCTGAACTCAAATAGCCAAGCTCCATGCAGCTTTAGTAAGTAACCACTTGGTGATGAACATTTAACAGGCTCATTAAATCATAATTTAAAAGATTGCTTTTTGTTCCAAACAAATAAAACTCTGTTAAATTCTAATAAGAATCTTTGGAACAGCTGTTTTGCGCTACAGAATGTGTAATGACCTTATAATTGCATTAGATGTGGCATGGAAATGTTTATGTTTCTTTCCTAGTCTGAAATGTGCTAAATAACAGAAGCCAAAGAAAAGGGATTCATTATGAATTCCAAGGGCTCAAGGGCCGTGTTTCCAGAGATGGGAGGGTCCTTAATCAAACCGCAGTGTGGATGCCATGCTGCGTCGGACCAGATTGAGGCAGGCAAATTGGTTTCCATTCAGCTGGAGTTCCTTCTTTGCCTTCCATGGCACCCTGCCTTCATCTCAAACATTTCAGCATATGCTTGAACCCTTGGACCTTGGGAAAACCTGCCCTGTTATGATAGATTCTTGGGTTGCAAGTGGCTGCAAATTCCAGGTCCAAGCCCTATCTCCACTCTCAACACAGTGCTTGAATTTCCTCTATCAGGGGACTTGCATGATTTCTGTTTTTGCTCCAGATCTGCTCACCAGTGCTCACCCTCCAAATGCAGTCTCCTCTGCAGGCACCTGGTCTGTACGATTTCAAGACACTGGCTTCCTGGCCTTCTGATTCTCACTGGGTTTGGCTAATGGGAACCGTGCAGTAAGGAGGGCCTAATTTGGTAAGTATATCCCTGGTTCCTTCCCTTGGGGGTAACCATGGGTTATGTCATCTGTCTCTCTACCAAAGAGCTCATCTCCTGTCCAGAGGCCTTGCCTTTAGAGCTCTCTGCCTGCAGACTGATATTTGCTACCTCCCTTCTTGGGCTGCTGTCTATGGGGTCACACAGAGTTGGACATGGCTGATACAACTTAGCAGCAGTAGCAGCAGTAGTTGGAGAAGGCAAAGGCACCCCACTCCAGTACTCTTGCCTGGAGAATCCCATGTACAGAGGAGCCTGGTGGGCTGCAGTCCATGGGGTCGCTTAGAGTCAGACACGACTGAGCGACTGCACTTTCACTTTTCATTTTCATGCACTGGAGAAGGAAATGGCAACCCACTCCAGTGTTCTTGCCTGGAGAATCCCAGGGACAGGGGAGCCCGGTGGGCTGCCATCTATGGGGTTGCACGGAGTCAGACACGACTGACGCAACTTAGCAGCAGTTCATTCTTTTGGGGCTTTCCAGGTGGTTCTAGCGGTAAAGAACCTGCCGGCCAATACTGGAGACAAAAGAGATGCAGGTTCAATCACTGGCTTGAGAAAATCTCCTGGAGCAGGACATGGCAGCCCACTCCAGTATCTTTGCCTGGAGAATCCCATGAACAGAGGAACCTGGCAGACTACAGTCCACAGGGTAGCAAATAGTTGGACACAGCTGAAGCAATTAGCCCATGTGCTCACACTCACACACACACACACACACACACACACACACACTCATTTTCTCAAGCCTAGAACTGGTAACACATTTTAGCTGTTAATAGCCCTGGGATGCTTCTTACACTGATGTGCTATTCAATCAGCTCTCCAAAAACGAAAATGAATATATGGTGACGTGACTATTCCATCATCGCAGATGTCAAACTACCAACAGGAAGCTGGTCAATGTAGACGGAGCTGGGAAGTAACATGCACTGTCGGCAGCTGCTCTGAGCTGCCAGCCACTACCACCTGCCCGCACCTTGTAAATAACCTCTGTGTTCAGCTTTGCACTGATTACCCACTTTGTGTCGTCTGCTTGCTCCCAGGAATCTGACTGACACCAAAATAGTGGGTCTTCTAGTGGTGAGGAACCATGTCCACAAATGCAGAGTTTCTCTTGGGCCAACTCTGACAGTTAGAGATTCTTCCCCAAGAGTCAGGAGTATCCTCTCTCCTGGGTCCCCAGCTCGCACCCAGCCTGTTTCCAAAACACAGATATTGGAGCTCTTCTATCTCCCATTAGGGTTTCTTAAAGTAACCTAGGGTGTTGTGGGGAGGAGTCACACTGTCATTCAACCAGTGGTGGGAGAAGCCCATCCTAGAACACAAGGGCAGCTGCCCAGGGTGCCCTCCCCCTGCCTGGGTCTCTGATGGTCTCTCTCAGCCAGTCACTGCTCCAGGGGGCTCCTTCCCAACAGCTTTCCCCCATCTTATGGCTCCAGCACTTGCTCCCTTTAGGATAAACTCTCTCTCTCAGTTTTTCAGCTAATCTGCTTCAACCATTGAACCCAATGGTTCACCAGGCAGAGCTTCATGTCCTGGGATGGCTTGGACAATAAGGATAAGAAAAAACTGTATTTCCCTTGGGCCTGGACTGTGTTGCTCATAATAACTGCCAACATTTATTGAGCACCTACTGTGTGTTGGGCACTAACTTTCCTACAGCCTTGTATCAAGCAAGTTCCTACCAGAAAACAGGTGGCCTATTCAAAGGGTGAAGAGAGTTAAGTAAGGCTATTTACTCTTGCAGATATGTCATCTGGATTAAAGGAACCACCTAAGAATGGCATAGAACCCACAGGCTACAGAAAATGGGCATCACTGCTGTTCATCACAATAATCAGAGAGGGCCAGGGAGGTAAAGGTGTTTTTAGAATCTAGGCACGAGGGCTGTGGCTGTTAGCTTCTGTAACTGCTACTCCAATTAGGATCTCACTAAGTGCAGGCAGAGTGGAAGCATCAGAAGACAATACACACCCCTGACCCTTCTCTTCCCACTTTCTTTTGGCTGAACTCCAGTGGAAATCAGAGGGCCCTGAGCTGGGTGATAGAGTCCATAAACTTCAGCCTCCTGGGTACCGAGCACAGCAGAGAAGGGTGGAAATGGATCTGAGGTGGGAGCTAAACAACCGGTTCAACCCCAAGTATTACTATCGCTCCTAGTAAACAGGAGAAGCATCTAGGACTTTAGCGGCAGAATCCATCCCTTCAGTACCATGCTACGCTGATTTCCAAAAGGTCACAGTAGAGGGAGAAAGCGAAGATAATGCTTTTATTTCCTCCAGTTTAGCTTCCTTTTTCTTATCCAACCCCCCAGAGATGCCGTAGCCATGAAAATCAGAATGAAGTTAACTTCTCAGAAGGAAAGCCACCCAAGAGTTCTAAGGCAAGGTAACTCTTCCTGAGGCTGTGATGAAATCAATGGGTCTACAGGCAGTTTCCACTTGTTCATTTTATCTTGCTCTTTGTGGCTACAGAAACCAAGCCTAGGCCCTCTCCCACCTGGCAGCTTCCTGGGTGCACAAGGGCAGCCGCCTTGTCTCTTCCTGGTCTCATCCGTCCCTGATCTCACTTCCCTGTGCTGAAACTTGGACTGCCTTCGCTGGATGGACCTTTCTCCTCTGCATGAGGTCCCACAAGCACCTCTCTGTCACTGAAACATAGTTGACTTACACCGTTAATTTCTACTGTGCAGCAAAGTGATTCAGCTATACACATATATTCTTTTTTCATATTCTTTTCCATTATGGTTATGACAGGATATTGAATAGAGTTCTCTGCCCTATGCACTTGCCTTAATAAGGCTAACAGCAATTATCTAGAAGAAGTCCTCCATTTGTATATCCAGAGGTAGAAGGTGGAATAGTTTTAGAGAAATCTTGGAGCCATGTCCCAAGAAGAAAAGGCTCTATATTGAAAATCCTTCTAATGTTACTGAGGTCAAATCATAAACTCTTCTTTAGATAGATTCTGTTTCTCTATGAAGGGAGCAAAAACCTCCACATGCATTAGCTATATTATTTTAACTTATTGAAACACCTTCCTAGAATGATAATTAAGCCCTCTGCTTTTATAAGGTCATTCAAAATTTTTTCCTGAAATTTCTGTAGAGTCTTCACAAGCAGTCTCTACTGGGTTGTTTAGTATCCACTATAGAGTAATAAGGGGAGAAATTAGAATGCAGTGTAAGGCTGGTCTTTCCTGATGCATTCCTTCTTTGATAAGCTAGCGAGCACTCTGAAAGGTCTTGTTTCCCCTTTTCGCCAAGCTGTTTTGCTCACGGCTCTATCGTGGTAAGCCAGCTTACCCCAGGCTCTTGGTACTATTCTTGTTGCTATACTCCCATTTTTGCTACCCTGCAGTAAATGTGTCCTTTATTCTTTTTGTGAGTAAGCTAGCAATAATCGTAATTAATTTTGTGTATGCCAGGTCAACAAAGTGATTTTTCTTCTCTTATTTTGATTCTTACAACAACCCTGTGGGGTGGCTGGATTACTACTATTGGAATGTTTTCAGATGACAATCAAGAGGTGGACTAACCTGGCCCAGGTCACCACCTTTGAAGCAGTGGCCCTTTCAGAAAACACAGCAGCGTGATTCAAAGCTCTGGAGTCTGACTGTTTGGTTAACAGCGAGCTCACTTGACCCCAGGCAAATCACTTACCTAAGCATTCCCTAAGCTCCATCACCTAAGCTCCAGTTCTCATCTTCAAAGTGGAGGTACTGCTCCGACTCAATGGACATGAGTTTGAGAGAACTCCAGAAGATGGTGAAGACAGGAAAGCCTGGCGTGCTGCCGTTCATGGGGTCACAAAGAGTTGGACATGACTGAGTGACTGAATAACGACTCATACCTAATCCACTGGATTCACTGAAGGATGAAATGAGATCATCCATACAAAGTATGTGGCATCATACTTGACACTAGGTAAGAACCCAATAAATGTTAATGATGACAATGACCATGATGAGGAATATTTAAATTTATACTGTCTTTGTTTTCCCAAGGCTAGCATGCTTTCTATCCCCATGCTGCTTTTCATAGATTATATATAATCATTCTACCCACACTGCATTCAAAAATTTCTTTTCTTTACCCAGCCCCCACATTGACTTGTGATCTAGCAGACACTTTAGTTACACAATGTAACTAGAAAAAGCCCTGGCCAGGAGTGGGTTTTTGTCTCCTACAAACGCACCAGAGAAATGGCCTGTGTTGGCACCTGGGGGAGGGGTTTGCCCCATGTCACTGCCTGAGACAGGTGCTTTCACCCTCCAGGGGACCATCCTCTCAAATGGAGGCTATAAAGAAACGGATTATTTGGGCAGGTCACTTCCCTTTCTGGCCTGTTTCTTCATCTATAAAGAAAGGAGGTGGGTGATGGGGAGAATGGATTCCATGATTTCCAATTGCCCCTCTGGGGCCTAAAAACCAATGGGTCTCCTCTGCAGGAAACTCCCGGTATTGACATGCCTCTACCTCTGGCTTGCCCTGGCACTCCCTGGGGTTTTCTACATGGGGCATTGTGTTATCCTGGAGGGATCAGAGAACATAAGGATTCACTTAGCAAATGAATAACAATTGTCTATCACTGACTCCAGAGACAGGGGAGTTTTGAAGGAATGAGGCAGGTATCTGTGAAGGATGGGGTAGGAGAGTGGATGACACACTCTTTCTCTAAACAATGATAACAACATGCAATGTTACATTTTACAGAACATTGCCTTGTGCGATGTCTCTCATTCTCACGACAAACGTTACTATAGCCCTCACTTTTCAAAGAGGTTATGTGAATGCCAGAGAACACAGAGAGGATGGTAGGCCAAGGGAGGTCTTGAATTTAGAGCTCAGAAGACAGGAGATACTGCCATTTCACCACACTTTCTGCTTCTCTGTGGCTCAGTCTGGAGTTGTGTTTTCCCGAGTCATATGTACATATTATATATACAATTCTGAAAGACACACAGACCTTATTTTTCCAGACAGTCCATAGACACAACAAAACAAAACACAGTCCTGCCCAAAGATATATAACTGCTGCGGTGGCCTGGAGGCAAGGTGATGATGGCAAGGTGGTTACATTTATTTTTAACATTGTTGCCTTGACTTTCAAACTGTAAATTACACCTGAGCATTTCCCACCCATGGGATTCCATCAGTTCCTCTGAGATTTGGGGTTGGTTGTATCTCATTTTACAACCGAGGGACCGGATTTTGTGTTTCTGCAGGTTTTGCTCAGTTAGGCACCTGGAGCTGTCAAGGGGCCTGTCACATCCCCAGCCGTGAGTCAAAGACCCATCAGACCTGAAGTGCTGTGTGGGCTCTCTGAGAGGCACCGCAGTGCAGATCAATGGTCCTCGACCCTGAGTGAGCAACAGAATCATCTGGAAGGCCTATTAAAGCACAGATGCTGGGCCCCATCCCCAGAGTGTCTGCTTCAGTAGGTCTGGAGTGGGACCTGCAGGTTTTCATTTCTAACAAGTTCCAGAGTGAGGCTGATGCTGCTGGTGCAGAGGACCTCACGTGACAAAATTCACACAGAAACGAAGCAAGTGAGCTCCAGCATCACTAAGGTTTAGGTGCAACTTTGCTTCAGCTTCTCGGGCAAATGTTCAGACCTCCTGCAGGTTCAACTTTCTCACTTCCAAATGGTGATCATAATATCTATTCCACAGAGTTGGGAAAATATTAAAGGAGATGGTACATGTAGAAGCCACAGGGCTGTTACCCTAAGCATTGGCTCCTGTATTCCTTCCAATGGCAGAGCTCAGCTCATTTGCTACATGATCTTGACCCCCAATAATAACTCACTGTGGAAAGCAACGATTAAGCATCTTGTGTCATTGTAGAGGACACTGAAAAGAAAGTCACAACACTCAACCAACACCTCAGACCCTCTTTGAACACAGCTGTTCTCCCAACACCTTTCTTTGGCCTCTCAGCCATGTGTTTACATCCCTGACATGGGAATCATGGCACTCCCAAGTGTCACTGGATGTCTTCTCTCAATTGTTCTCAACTTGAACTTCTCTCAAGAGTAACAGTTAGGCCAATTTAACTCTCTCTAGCCTTTGAGAATTGATGCTTTTGAACTGTGGTGTTGGAGAAGATGCTTGAGAGCCCCTTGGACTGCAAGGAGATCCAACCAGTCCATTCTGAAGGTGATCAACCCTGGGATTTCTTTGGAAGGAATGATGCTAAAGCTGAAACTCCAGTACTTTGGCCACCTCATGCGAAGAGTTGACTCATTGGAAAAGACTCTGGTGCTGGGAGGGGTTGGGGGCAGGAGGAGAAGGGGACAACAGAGGATGAGATGGCTGGATGGTATCATGGACTCAATGGACGTGAGTCTGAGTGAACTCTGAGAGATGGTAATGAACAGGGAGGCCTGGCTTGACAAAATTCACACAGAAACGAAGCAAGTGAGCTCCAGCATCACTAAGGTTTAGGTGCAACTTTGCTTCAGCTTCTCGGGCAAATGTTCAGACCTCCTGCAGGTTCAACTTTCTCACTTCCAAATGGTGATCATAATATCTATTCCACAGAGTTGGGAAAATATTAAAGGAGATGGTACATGTAGAAGCCACAGGGCTGTTACCCTAAGCATTGGCTCCTGTATTCCTTCCAATGGCAGAGCTCAGCTCATTTGCTACATGATCTTGACCCCCAATAATAACTCACTGTGGAAAAGCAACGATTAAGCATCTTGTGTCATTGTAGAGGACACTGAAAAGAAAGTCACAACACTCAACCAACACCTCAGACCCTCTTTGAACACAGCTGTTCTCCCAACACCTTTCTTTGGCCTCTCAGCCATGTGTTTACATCCCTGACATGGGAATCATGGCACTCCCAAGTGTCACTGGATGTCTTCTCTCAATTGTTCTCAACTTGAACTTCTCTCAAGAGTAACAGTTAGGCCAATTTAACTCTCTCTAGCCTTTGAGAATTGATGCTTTTGAACTGTGGTGTTGGAGAAGATGCTTGAGAGCCCCTTGGACTGCAAGGAGATCCAACCAGTCCATTCTGAAGGTGATCAACCCTGGGATTTCTTTGGAAGGAATGATGCTAAAGCTGAAACTCCAGTACTTTGGCCACCTCATGCGAAGAGTTGACTCATTGGAAAAGACTCTGGTGCTGGGAGGGGTTGGGGGCAGGAGGAGAAGGGGACAACAGAGGATGAGATGGCTGGATGGTATCATGGACTCAATGGACGTGAGTCTGAGTGAACTCTGAGAGATGGTAATGAACAGGGAGGCCTGGCGTGCTGTGATTCATGGGGTCGAAAAGAGTCAGACATGACTGAGCGACTGAACTGAACTGAGCCTTTGCCCTCCAAAGTGGATGCCCAGAATCATCATGACATTTGTAAACCAAGGGCTCCTAGCTTGGAGCACATTTCTTACTGAAGGCAGGCCCTGGCCATCTTTTGTCACTTGGTCCTGCTTTTTCCTCTTGGCCCCCATCACAAGCAGATTATCAGGGCATCCCCCCTCCTTCACATCTCATTCACTGGCTGCCTTCCAACAAAGAGAATGTCTTTCCTGTCTCTGTAAGACATTATATGACTATCCTCTCAAGGCAGCAGTGGTTGATGGAAGAGGCAAAAAAAATCAGGTGGTACTGAGACCTCCTCAGACTCAGGCATGGCCTTCTTCATCTTCTCTAAGGAGTCTGATAGCGCTTGCTTCTGAACGAATTCTTCTCGATCTGATAGCTCACAGGTGAGGAGTGGCCCTCACCCTCCTTGATGACACGTCCTCTCAGCAGGAGGTCTGAGAGTGAGTGCAAACAGAGGGGCTTTAGGGGGTGTCGTTGGCCCATGGCTCCCCCATACTTCTCACCTACAGAGCCACGGCCCACCCTGGGCTTCTTGCTCCCGAGTCAGGGTGACACCTGGCTTCTTTATCTAGATAGCCTCTCCTCTATCAGGAACACGAGATTTCCTGTCTGCCAAGATTTTTTTCTCCTCTTAGAATACCTCATATTTCCATCTCCTCCCCAACTTCTGACATGAAACCCTGGTTCCAATACACTTGATCTTATCCTCAAGGGCTGTAATTATCACCTCCATTTTTCCTCTGTAACTTACAATTAGCTTCATTAGAAATAAGACATTGGAAATTCCCAGTCCCCATCCCATTGGCAAGTGAGATAAGAATACTCTTGCCCATTATGTTTGTCATAAACAGCTCTCCTTCTAAATTTCCCACCAAGCCTCATTTTCCACATCACATTTAAAATCTTCATGTCTCTTAGCTTGCTGCCACTGTCCCTTGAATCTCAAGGTGCAGGCAAAAGCCATTTTTCCCTCTGTGGCTTCATTAGCAGCCAAGGTTAGGAGAGTCTCCACACACGTGAGTACCCATATGATCGACAGCCATAGCAACTGAGGTAGGGTTGAGTTCTGAGGCCATGGTTAATGCCTACGGTTGGATCTAATAAGCTTTTCACTAATCTCTTTTGATTGTACACTCATGCATCGCTTTGCCTCCCCTGCAGCCCCAGTTAATTATATTAGTCTTGTTGTTAGAGGAACTTAGGATCTAAGTTTGGAAAACTCATGAGTTCTCATCTAACATACTGCTACCCAGTTTGTTCGAAAAGGCTGTTTAACCACTCAGAGTCTGTGTTCTTGTCAAAAAGGGATAAAACAGGGCTCATGTTAACATCTGCTTCATAATGGGCTGAGTGCACTAATGGATAGGTGAGGTCTTTTGCAAATAGTCGGTACTTCCAATATGTTTTTCTTTTTTAAAAAAATTTTATTGGAGTATAGTTTACAATGTCCAAAATACACAAACACCTCATGCAGCTCAATATAAAAAAACACCTAATCAAAAAATGGGCAGAATGAAAAGTGCTCAACATATGCTTTTCATATTTCAAAGTGTACTCAGCTATTCCTTCCATCCTAGATTTCCTCTCCAGCTGATACTAACTGAGAGCTTGGGTGTGATGGATAGAGGAAGATACTCTTTTATCCATTTTTATTCCAAGTGACTGGGCATTCGTGCTTCCATGGAGGGAACTGCATCCAAGCTGTTGTCACGTTAATCACAGGCCAACTGGGAGTAGGCTATTTACACTTGTGTCACTTCCTCCAAGATTCGATTACTGTAATTGCCTATTGACTATGTGTTCTGCCGGCTTCCATACTAGCACCAGCTGTCAGGATAGGGAGCCGTGGGCAGCGTGGGTCACGGTAAAAGGGGAAGCTTCCAACGTGTACACCAACCAGCTTCTGTGCCTGTCCATTCATCCTCCTGAAGCCTCTGTTCAGTGTGTGTGCGTGCATGCATGCTTAGTTGCTCAATCATGTTTGACTCTTTGCAACTCCACTGGAGCCCACCAGGCTCCTCTGTCCATGAAATTTCCCAGGCAAGCATACTGGAGTGGGTTGCCATTTCCTACTCCAAGGGATCTTTCCTACCCAGGGGTAGAATCTGCATCTCCTGTGTCTCCTGCATTGCCAGGTGGATTCTTTACCTCTATGCCATCTGGGAAGTCCTTTGTTCACTGTATTGATGCTCAGATCTTCCTTTTACCTCTTCTGGGTCTGTTATAATGTGTCGCCGACCAAGGAGATCTCTCTGGATTTTAACCATGGATTTTGTGGTCAAAATCAGCCCAATGCAACTACCCAAGGCTACACGGAGTCTTGTTTAAGGAAATTTATATTTCATTTGGAATTGTTTGATGCATTTTTTAAAATTTAAGCTTTCTGCTTATCTCATGTTGCTTAAATTGATTTTTATAAATCATTTGGCTTCTTTACCGATTTTTCCATTTTCTTTCATTAGTATTTTGGGGAGAGGGTGATAGTGGTGTGTGATTGTTTGCTTTTTCAGTCAATCAAGTCATGAGCCATCTGACTCTCAGAGGAGAGGTCAGGCACAAACTTCCATTTTATTCAATATAGAAATTGGTTTGAAAGAGGATCGGGGAATGCACTGAATTCCTGCTATTTCGGGTTTGAGTGCACTGTTCAACATTCCTGCTGACACCTCAGCCTAAACTTTACACAGGTTGTCCCATAGCTCAGCTGTCTCCCAGAACTGAATTTGCTTAAATCACTGCCATCTACTGTGATTGCCCCAGACAAATCTTTTCAGTCTTCTAACTCTTAAATGAAAAGTGCTTCCTCACCACTCATTTGATGGAGGGTAATGAGGTGCTGTTTCTACAAGATTACTTACCTGATGAGACAGGAGGACTCGATTGAAAAGACACAGGCAGAACCCCAGAAGGCTCTAGCTGAGCACTCCTGGAGGATTGGGCTAGCATTTTTGTAGAGCAGCCAAGACTTTCTTCCTTCCTTTTTGCCTCAGTAAATGAGTATGGTTCTTTGTCTTCGTAAAATCATCTTCCAACTTTTTTCTCTCTCCTCAGTGTCTAGATTAGTGGTCCTCTAACTTTGGCATCCATCAGAGTCACCTGAAGTTCTTATTAAGAAACAGATTCCTGAGTCCTGCCCTTTGCAGTCCTGACTCAAAGGTCTGGGTTGGAGCCTGATGATTTGCACTTTTAGCAATTTCCCAGGTAATGGTGATGCAGCTGGTCCAGGCATCACGCTTGAAGAACCACTGACCTGGAGTGTATAAAGCCGATGAACCATTGTGGCCTATAGTATCCTCAGTTGTTTGGCACTTTCTGCGATTCCAACCTTGCCCACCACTGCCGCTGCTCACTGCCATCCACTCAGCTTTGAAATCCCATATAACTGTTGAGAGCAGCAAAGCCTTTCCTACCTCCCTGCCTTTGCTGTTGTTGTTGCTTTTCCCAACACCATGTCCTTTATCCCCCGCCTTTCTTACCCGGCTCACCTCCAACTCATCCAAGGTCTACATCAAGCACCATCTTCTCTGTAAATCAAGTCCTTTCCTGGTAAGAGTCTGCACTCCTATTTGTCTGTTACTGTCCTTGAATAGGAGAAGACAGTGGCACCCCACTCCAGTACTCTCGCCTGGAGAATCCCATGGACGGAAGAGCCTGGTGGGCTGCAGTCCGTGGGGTTGCTAAGAGTCGAACATGACTGAGTGACTTCACTTTCACTTTGCACTTTCATGCATTGGAGAAGGAAATGGCAGCCCACTCCAGTGTTCTTGCCTGGAGAATCCCAGGGATGCGGGAGCCTGGTGGGCTGCCATCTATGGGCTTGCACAGAGTTGGACATTACTAAAGTGACTTTGCAGCAGCAGCAGCAGCAGTCTTTGAATAATTCTCCATCAGAGCACTTATTTCACTGTATTTGGATCATTTCTGTGCGAGTTTTGGCCTCAGCTAGACTGTGATCTCCTGAGGGCCTGGGTGGTACTTCTTTTCGCAACTGCAGAGCCTCATACAACATGTGGCCCATGTTTGTTGATCAGCACATGTTTGCCCTTGATTATTTCATGGCAGATACAATCACTTGACTTAATTAACTAGGAGCTTTGGTTTAAACATGATTTCCCATCAAGAGAAGCAAATGATGTTCATTTGCTTGCTTGGAGTCCAGTGTAAATGAAAAGGATGGAAGAGTGTTATGTCTTGCAGAAGTCTGGTGGCTTCACTTAATTTCATGATCCTAATCACCATCTATAATCATCACATAGGAACAAAGCCAGAAAGTAGAAACTTTTTGCATTATTGCTGCCTTTGAATAGCACTCTTCTACATTTTCACATCCTTCCTCTTAGTAAATCCTTAACAACAGTTCCATAATGTACTAAGATGCTCCAGTTGCTACAGCATCATTTCATTTGAAAAATGACTCCATGCAGAGAGTCTCCCACCCCTGACCAGGATATGAATGGCAGGATAGGACTGGGATGGAGAACACGGAAGCTGGGTAGGCTCTGTTTTGAGTGAGGAAAGAGCCTAGCAGTTGCTAGGAGGCCAGTTGCTAGCACTGGCCTTAGGAGGCATGCGTTCTCTGGTCATGATCCAGCCTGACCAGGCAACTGCTTCTTCATCTGCCAAATGAACTAAAAGATCTCGCAGGACCTCTCAGCCTTGATATCCTGTGATAAGGTCTTTAGAATAAAATAAAAGATTCATGAATAATTCCCCAATGAACGCTTCATAGACAATGTTGCTTTTCAATCGACATCCTCAGGACTGTCACGGCGTATGCTCCGTGGTCCCCGAATGCTTCCCAGACTTATTTCTGAGAAAAGGAATAGAGGTCACCTCCTGGGCAGGGTGCTCACTGAGCATTTTTTTCAACAGACAGAAGTCAGCTTAGATCCATCCCAGACTTGGTCACACCCCTGCTGGGGTTGGACTTGTTTCCCAAAGGCCAAGAGCTTTGCCATGTTTTCCTCCTTGGGACTTCATAGATGGACACAAAGCCCAGATTCCCTCTGGAAGTTTCTCCTAGTTCATGGCTTCAGTGTGTAGCTTAGTGCTGATGATGGCCCAAATGGGATTTCCATCCCTGACCCTTTCTTTCAGCATTCATACTTAAATCTCTTTCTAGTACTGCATGGGCACCTCCTCAACTAAACCACTCTCCTCTTCCAGATATGCCCTTCTTTCCAGGGTTCTCCATACCTTTTACAAATATGTAGGGCTGGATTATAGGTTCTTACTTGACTTCTACTTCTCCTGCCCAGGTACCTAAGAGTCTAGTCCATTTGTTTCTGAAATATTTCTCCTTTCCTTTTCCTACCTTCATCACACGGCCACTGCTAGGACAGGTCTCGGCGATCTCTTGCCTAGAGTTTCACAGTAGCTTCCTACCTGGCCTGACCTTATCACTCCTCCTATTTCAACCTGTTTGTCCATTAGAAGCAGATCATGAGATGAAAGGAGGACTCATAAGCAAATTATTCATCAAGGAAGTGCTTTTTGGAGAAACTGGTACAGGGAGAACAGGAATCAAGACAGGGAGGGAAAGACTCTAAGCAAAGATGAGCTTTCACATACAGTCCAGCTCCCACCTGATCCCACAGGGAACTGGCAATGTACATTATGCCTCAGATTTCCTGCCAAGTGGAAGCAAGGGAGTCAAACTTTCATATCTCTACACTGTCAATCATTGGCTCAGGGCTGCCCCAAGGGATGTCAATTCACCAGCACTTTCAGCCCTCAGCTCGTTTTGTCAAAGTTCCTCCTGTAGCCCAAAGACAGGTCTCTGAATAAAGTTACAGGTGTGAGCTATTAAAAGCAAAGCTTATAGAAGTTAGGAAAGGGGGCCCAGAGATACATAGTAAAAGGGTTTTAAGGGACTCAGGCACTTGACAGAAACTTGACAGTGTCCACTACTCAAATTTTTGCAATACTGCCAGCAAAACACTGCCACACTACTGCTTAATGATCGCTTTGCTCTATTTAGCAACCATTAGTGACTCCCTAAATGCTCTAAGCACTTCGCATCAAAGTCCCAATAATTTTGCATTAGTTGCAAACATTTACCTCTGCTAGCCTTTTCTTTCCCCTTCGTGAATCTTACACTTATGACAGGATGATTTAGTATTTCACACACAGTTCAGAGCTTTCCAACACTACGCCTTAGTCCACTCAGTCCCCTCTGCCTCGAACAGTCTTGAAACTACATCTGCAAATCCTACACATCTTTCAAAAACCAGGCAGACTTTCTGCTGGCCTCCTAGGAGACAGGCTCTTTCCCTCTCTGGAGCTTCCCAGTGCTTTATCTGGCTCACCGTGCCTGTTCTGTGTGTGGAAGCAGCTGTCTTCTCTCTCCTCTGGATTCATCAGCTTTGGTACCCCTTTCCTCTTTACATCTTTCCAGCACCATCCACAGTGCCCAGTGCTTGGGATATGAACAATGCCATCCATGTTTGTTGAATACGCGATTGACACTCCTCCATGTGTCTGTGTCAGTCATGAGGTGAAGTGGGAAGTGAGCCCCTCCCCCAAGTGAGTTCCCAAAGTTTCAGTTCTTTCAACGGGGGCTTTAGCCTTTTGGAGGCAGTGAATCAGCTGTGTGCCTTTCTCACATCCTTTCATGTCAGTCTCTGCTATGGAGGGGAAGGTGGCACAGTGGTGAAGCAGGAGGTGAAAGGCAAAGTCCCAGCTCACCATGTCCTGAAACAACCCCTTCTTTCAAGAAGTTCCAGAAATAGCTTGAGAAACCACTTAAACATGTGAGTCTATCTAACCCTCAAGAGTATTATTATGGATATAAATGTGAAGTGCTTCTCTATCAGGAATAGCACTGAAATGGCATTTAAAGAACTGGGCTCTGTCTAGTACTGTCGTAGTCTGAGATATTGAGGGTGTCAGTTAGTCTTTTGGGGGTTTGCTTTCCCCATGAGTCAGTGGTGTGACTGGATGACAGAATTAATATTTCTAGTATCTTAAGATTTCACTCAGACCTTTCATGTAGCAGCTGCTGCGCTGAGTACTAGAGGCATGAAGACAGACATCATGGGTTCCCTTGACCACAAAACCCTTGAAAAATTGACTTTCTCAAACCCCCTTGAAATCATTAATTTGCTCTGGAAGGAAACTTGTTCCAGTGTTGAAATCGCCTTCCTATGTCTTTTGCCCTTCAGTTCTAATCAGATCCCTTATTAGATCTGATGCCTCCTTCCTCTGCTAATAAAATGAGACTTCAATCACAAGGACTGTCAGGAACTTTAAACTTGAAATTTGTCCACAGAATTTTTTCCCATAGAACACATACATAGATATGTGACACATATATAGAGAATAAATATCTGTGTCAAATGTAGATTCCAGCACTCTGCTAGGCTCACCAGGAGCCACTTGATGGAATCACAGACATCAACCCATTAGCACGTGCAATTCAAACCAAGGCCAGAGTAAAATGAAGATTCCCCACATCATGGGCCACTGAGTTCCCTCCTGCACGGATGAGACTGACCTGTGAAAACAATGGCTGCACATCTGTCCCAAATGAACAAAACAGACATGATCATAGCCCCACAAACCCCCGTGATTCCCCAGTCTCTCACTCTTCTCATTGACTTCAAATGCTCTGAGTCAATGTATAAGCTCTGGTAACTTATCAAATACTCAACTGTGCAAGGCACTGCACAAGTCCCTATAGATAACAAGATACTGACAAGCAGTCTGCAGACTAAAGGAGACTCCACCTCGTCCTTCTGAGGTCTGCGGACCGGTTCAGAATTATGTGCAAGGCCCGGTCACTTGACTTGCATATTTGCCTTAAGGCCAGGTTTGTGGTTTGCTTCACCTCGACTATAAAATTCTCTGGCTTATAACATATAAAGGCAGGAGTGCCTTCCCTTTTATTGCTGCCTGGACTTGTTTCTTCTCTAGGTGGTGACTGGTACATCATAGGCCACTGCATTTCCAAGGCGTGAACCAGTGGTTGCCACACATTTGTACAGAATTATTCTGTTCTGATTCAAAGGCCTCTGGCCAGATACTGACAACCCAGTGGGGAAAGGAGCACTGTTTAAAAGATTCCCTTGTGAGCAGGAATAGAGACACAGACATGGGGAAGAGTCGTGTGGACATGGGGAGGCAGGGGTGGGATGGACTGGGAGATTAGGACTGACGTTTGTGCACTGCCATGTGCAAAACAGATAGCTAGTAAGAACCTACCACTGTATAGTATAGGGAGCGCGGCTCAGTGCTCTTGATGACCCAGAGAGGTGGGATGGCCAGGGAGGTCCAAGAGGGAGGGGACAGATGTGTACATATGGCTGACTCACTTAATTGTACAGCAGAAACTAACACATTGTAAAGCAACTATAATCTGGAAAAAACAAACAAACAAACAAAACTCTTTCCCTTGTCAAGAGGTAAGAAGAGCCTAGACTTCAGATGGGAAATCTTCCCATTGGGAGTGCTTCCTCTCTCCCCATTACCCCTTCCTATAAAGCACAGCCCTGGAGCTTGGAAACTATGGATCAGCCTGCAAGGAACAGGCTGCAGGATGAGACATTCTTGAATACCATCTACCTTGCCCAGTGGAGATCAGGAGCAATGTCCTTATTACTCAGAGGCCTTACTACTGCTGCTGGTGACAAAGGCTCTAGATTTGGAAACCATGACAGACGATGATGCAAGGCAGATTCCGAGGAGCCAGCCCCACTTGGAGATGAGGAATCACTGCTGAGTTTACCAGGTTTCCGAATCGCCAGCTCATTTTTCAGGACATCTCTGAGAGAAATCATCCTCTCCTCTGTGACACCATCTCTTCTCTTTGCCTGAATCTAGTTTTTTGTTGTTGTTGTTTGTTTTCATTCAAGATACATATTAAACATGAAAATTTCAATTAAAGGGAATTGGGGGAAAGAAAACTTTGAAGGAAGCTCAGGCTAGTTCAGATATTCATTTTTGGGGAAAAAGTTCTCTTCTAGATAATTTCTCTTTTACTTGGGGATTTGATGAGGAGATTATTAAACAGTATCTATTAAAAGCAATCCTGTAGGATTTCCCTGGTGGTCCAGCGGCTAAGAATCCTCCTGCTGATATAGAGGACATGGGTTCAATCCCTGGTCTGGGAAAATCTCACATGCTGCAGAGCACAAAAGTCTGTGTGCCATAACTACTGAGCCTGTGCTCTAAAGCCCAGGAGCCACAACCACTGAACCCACGTGCTACAGCTCCTGAGGGCCCACATGACTGGAGCCCACGCTCCACAACAAGAGAAGCCACTGCAATGAGAAACCCGAGCACCATAACAAGAGAGCCGCCCCCGCTCGCCACAACTAGAGAAAGCGGGCATGCAGCAATGGAGACCTAACACAGCCAAAAATAAAGCAGTCCCATAAAAGAATTTGAGACTGATGTTAAGCAATAACTTGGCCATACTACTAACAAAAACTTTAGGTAGGTTTCCTATGTACCTTCATGAAGCACCTGGCAATGAATATCACTGACTAGTGTGTCTATTTCCTGTAAGTTCTATTCTGACAAGAGCACCATTTTGGGAAAACGGATACCAGGGACAACGTTCAGCAAGAGAGATTTTGACAAGAAGGTCTAGTGGCTGTTCAACTAGTGAAAGATTCCAACTGTAGTCATGAGCTGGAGGCATCTCATCTATACGGTAAGGGAGAGGAGGAAAAAGGGGAAAGAGACAGCGTGAAAAGAAACAGGGACACCTGGTTGGAAAAAACAATGAACAAAGTCATTGCAGGTGTACAGTTCAGAACTGGGGCTGCAGAGAGTGATGGGGGCCTGAATCTCATTTTGGAGGTTGCCTCATCGTCTCCTCCCATGCCAGATTCACTCCATCTGTCTCTTCTCTCACATAGTTCTTCCTTCTAAAGTGGCTTTGCCAGATCCCTTTTCCATCCATGTGTATTTCGCTAAAACTTCAAGTCCCAGGTCAAATTTTGTATCCTCTGTGAGGCTTGCTTCGGGTGTTCATCACTCTCAGATCTCATTTCTGTTAACTCTTTACAAACCGCATGGAGGAAATGGCAGAGCAGATGCAGTCTTCTTTCCTAACAGCCTGCATCACTCTGCTGTGGAGTTACCTTAGCATATGCTGCTGACAAAGAAAATGCTTTGTGCACTAATTATCTCATATGAATAGTACTTGTCTGTTTCAATTAAATACCTTTGAGGGAAGCAGCAGAGCTCTATAATTTCTTTTAGCCCCAAATGTATAACCTAACGCTAGGCTTTGGCAGTAGCCAACATTTATTGAACAGCTGCCACGTGCTTGACACGGTCTGCAGCTCTTTGCATGCGTTAACTCGTTTAATCCTCACAACCCTGTAAGGCAGCTCCTAGTACTATTTTCATTTTGCAGATGAGAAAACTGAGGCTAATAGAAAGTCAGTTAATCGTCCAAGACCACACCAAATAGAAAATAAGAGAGGCAGGGTTCGGAAGGAGGCTGTCCATACTCTTTCCCATTTATTGTAAATGGCCTGTGCTAGGTAATCTATAAAGGCCTTAGTACTTGTTAATGGATCTATTGACTTTATCTGAAAGAGAATAAAAATTTATTCTAAAGGAAAGCATCCTTGTACAAAGCAGCAGCTCATGCTTAACGGCATTACCGATTTCCTGTTACTTGGATTTGATCTGAAAATTGAACAGAAACATTTCATCCTTCTCAGGCTGCCCTTGGGCTTTTAGAAAAACTGCAGGAAGCACAGAGTCTGATCAGGGCTTTCAACTGGGTTCCTCCTCATCTGAAGGTGAAGTGGAAACTGGGCAAGAGTCCAAATGCTTTACCAAACCAGCTAATGCTACTGGCAGCTCCCTAGAAACCATTTAGGGGCTCACAAAGCCCACAGCACACAGGGAAAACCTGGGCTGCTCATTAAAAGAGGAAATAGGAAATAAGCACCAAAGAACAAGTGCTCTGGACGATGTGTTCATGTTACATGTATGAATCATCTCTGAGTAGGAGGGACAAAGACTTTTTTTTTTCCTTCCAGGCTTGTTATGTCCATGCTGCATCCGAAGTGGTAATGTGGTGTTTGTTAAGGCTGCCTGTTGAAAAACTCTCCAGGTCTCCCCAGAAATGCAAGCCAGTAGCAGAGCTGATGGGGTGCATAATGAACAGTCTCTTGTGACGCTTAAGGATGATTTTCCCTCATCATCTGTTTGTATGTTTATAAATCAGTAATGAGGTCAATTTGGGACAGGCAGATTTTGTGCCATGATTTGGACAGATGTTCAGTACTCTGCAAAGCACAGCTGCCTGGTCTAAGTGGTGCCCTTTGCCAAAAGTATTGAGCATTCAAAGGAGAATGTGTCACCAGGGACTGTTCAGAGGGGCCCACTGATCATCAGGGAATCGGCTTGTATCGATCGTTTGCAATCACATTTACACTTGTAGAACTTGTGGTGCTAATAACAAATGCACAAAATTAAAAGACTTGTTTTTTGCAGTCGGCAAATAAATATCGACATAGTTGTTAGTCTTCACTTGTTAATGTCCAAAAATATTCATTTGTCTTCTGTTAAATTAGCAAAACTAAGCTTTGAACCTGTCATGACTGAGGTGTCTGAGCTCTGTTCTAAATGATGATACGGCTTGTCCCTTTGATATTAGGCTTCCCTGGTGACTCAGATGGTAAAGAATCTGCCTGCAATGTGGAAGACCTGGGTTCAACCCCTGTGCCAGGAAGATCCACTGGAGAAGGAACTGGCAACCCCCTTCAGTATTCTTGCGTGGAGAATCCCATGGACACAGGGGCATGGTGGGCTATAGTCCATGGGGTCGTAAAGAGTCAGGCATGACTGAGCAAGTAACACATTAAATTGGCAACACAGTGGTAAAGAATCCTCCTGCCAATGCAGGAGATGTAGGTTCAATCCCTGGGTTGAGACGATTCCCTGGAGGAGGAAATGGCAACCTACTTCAGTATTCTTACCTGGAGAACCCCATGGACAGAGGAGTCTGGAGGGTTACAGACCACAGAATTGCAAAGAATCAGACACAACTGAATTCACACCCATATCACCAAACTGCAGCATGGAATAGCAAGGCTTTGTTTTTCGAGTATGTGTAGCTCACATGACATAGGACAGATCTGGGATAGCTGACCATAAAACCCCTGAGCTACTATATTGGAGTTGTTTATGCAGCCACATAAGACACGTCATGGCATTAAAGTTTCTGTCCAAAGGGTAACAGCCACTGTTAGCTTAGGCCATATCTCAGTTTTTGGCTATCACAAACCATGCTTGGATGTGCATTGTTTTCTGCATGGCTCATTGTGTACATTTGTTGTTGTTTTTCAAGGGTATGTAGTAAAAGTGAGAAAGCTAGAATGTATGTAAGGCATATACATATTCAGCTTTTCTAGATATTTTCAAGGCACCCACGGAAGAGGCATCAATTTGCATCAATTTGCATTATTGCCAGCAGTTCTTGAGTGCCTCCTTTTTCCCACATTTTGCTAACATTTGATGTCGAAAGGCTCTATAATATTTCCAGGTCTGGTAGGCATAAACTGGCCTTTAATTGTCTTATTTGGCATTTCCTCACATTGTTGTTAGGTGGGGCTTCCCTGGTGGCTCAGAGGTTAAAGCGTCTGCCTCCAATGCGGGAGACCTGGCTTCGATCCCTGGGTTGGGAAGATCCCCTGGAGAAGGAAATGGCAATCCCCTCCAGTATTCTTGCCTGGAGAATCCCATGGACAGAGAAGCCTAGTAGGTTACAGTCCACGGGGTCGCAAAGAGTCGGACGCGACTGAGCGACTTCAGCTCACCTCACCTCACCTCATACGTGTTATTGCATTTGTTTGTTTTTCATTTGAGGTGCTTCTTTTCTGAACTTTTACTTTTTTTTTTTTTGCCATCTTCCTTATTCTTTTGTTTGACATTATTTCTAGAGTTCTTTATTGGTTTGGGATATAAATCCTTTGTAAGTTATGTGCATTGCAAATACTGTCATCTAGCTTGGGCTTTTTTTCTTCATTTTTCTGTGTCTACCATCAAACAGAATTTAAAATTTCTTATATAATTGTATTTTATGTCTTGTTTACACAATCTGTCCTTATCCCAAGTCATAATATGTTCTATATTTTCACAAAGAGTATTTTATGAACCTCTCCCCCAGCAATTAAGTCTTTAATCCACCTAGAACATATTTATGTATGGTGTGAGAGAGGGTTCCAATCTTCCAATTTTATCTTTTTCCACATAGATAGCCAATAGTCCCCACACCCTATTGGTGATTTTTCCTTTTTATAACTTTTCTGGGGCTGAGTCTTAGCTGTCAGTAGTGAAAGCTGGGAGTCCTAACCCTTGGACCACCAGGGA
Source organism: Madoqua kirkii (assembly GCA_006408675.1). Lineage (NCBI taxonomy): Eukaryota > Metazoa > Chordata > Mammalia > Artiodactyla > Bovidae > Madoqua > Madoqua kirkii. Next base: position 84,939 of record SJYC01108585.1, read on the forward strand.
ATTCCTTCCTGCTTTAATAGTCCATTTCTGCCCCTTGATTTTAATGCCATCTCTGCTATATATCAGTTTGTCACTTTTGATGGCATTATTTCTATTTGCTTTACTTGTCTGTCCTTATGTCTGTAATGTATTATATTATTTGGTATACTGTCATAAGGCATCTTGGTATCTGACAGGGCACATACAAGTGCCAGCCCCAACCTTGTTATTTTTTCCAAAACTGTATTGGCTACTTTAGGCATTTTTCTTTTTTTTTTTTTAATGAACTTAAGGATCAAATTGCCAAGTTCAAAAAACTTTCTTGGGATTTTAATTGACATTCTTGTATTTATAAATTGTATGAGAACTGACATTTATATGATACTGAGTTTCCCAAGT